>JAHXMU010000335.1:1002763-1045862 GCA_019455685.1 Philornis downsi | reverse complement strand
AAGACACTTTTCTATACGAAAAGTGTCTTCTTCTACGACACTTTTCTACACGAAAAGTGTCTTCTTCCACGACACTTTTCCATACGAAAAGTGTCTTCTTCAACATTTTTCTATACGAAGTGTCTTCTTCTAGAAAATTTTTCGTTTTCTACGAAACGAGTCTTTCACAACACTTTTCTGTGCGAAACGTGTCTTCTTTGGCACTTTTCTATGCAAAACGTGTCTTTTATGACATATTTCTATGCAAAACGTGTCTTTTGCGACGCTTTTCTATGCGGAACATGTCTTCTGCAACGCTTTTCTGTGCGAAACGTGTCTCCCACGACGATTTTCTATGCGGGCCACGCGTTCCACTACACTCTTCCATATGAACTAAAAACATTTTCTAAAATGTATCGAAAAGAAAACTCAAATCCTCCTAAACTTAAACATTTTCCAAAAATCAAATTTCTTATTTCAATTAACATAAATAGTTCAGTTAAAAAAAAAGTTGTAGAAGTTCAAACAAATCCCTAAATTTTTTAAATTTTCGACCTTTTTTATGGCAACATGCATTTGCATTTAAATTTTTTATTTTCGCATAGAATATTTCTTTTGGGAATTTGATAATTCTTTAATTTTCAGTTGAGAAGAAAATTCATTCATTATTTCACTCATTCTGTTTTGTAAAAACATTTGTTGTTTATTTTTTTTGGAGTGGTGAGAATTACAGTTTGTTAGTGCCGAATTTCTAAATCCTAAAAAATCCTAAATCAGCTCTTTTTGTGGATGGACCGGGCTTTTTAACCATTCCGTATATGTTTTTTTATAGCAGCAAAGAGTTTATATTTATAAACAAGAGAAAATCATTCTCCGGCGAGTTGATAGAAAATATGAACATTCAACATTGCCAGGGCAGAATTTTACATAATTTTAAATAAGCTTTTCTTGGTATAATTACGTGTACGGACAAAACGTTAACTTTTTGTGTTTATCTTGATACATTCCTCCAATATCATCTACACTACACAAAAATCGTTTGCGTTTTAATGAAACGCTTATAAAACACTTATGAACATGTTGATTTTTTATGGCAACACTGCCACCCAATTCCTTCTCGTTCGTTTTATTTCTACTCGCTTTATAGCAACATGCAGGGGGAATTTCGTTCCCTCTTGTTAGTATTATAAGCTCTTTGGTAGTAGTGCTATTTTTACAATGATGTGACATTATTGGTTTTGTTGTTTCAATGAAAACACTTCCCTCGGAGTACACATCCGGTGTAGAAGATTCTAAAGCCAAGTTCACATTGCTACAGAATATTCGTGTTTCGGGTCCTTGTGTTTGAAGCACATGTTTCATCCTCATACATACTACACAGAAAAAATTTAAATTTCAAATAATACATCATATGTCATAAATGACACTTTTCGCATAAAAAGATTCTTTTCATGTAGGAAAGTATAGGTATAATAAAAGGCACCCTTTATATAGAAAAATGTCACAAAAGACACTTTGCAGATAGAAACATATTTATGAAAGAAAATGCTCATATAATAAATTATCACGGAAGTTACTCTCCATATAGAAAAGTGTCATGAAAGATTCTTTCTTTTTTTACAGAAAAGTGTCATGAAAGATAATTTTCATATAGAAAAGTGGTATGGAAGAAAACACTTCAAGAAGAGAGCTGTTAAGGGGTTACTTGTCATGACAGTATTATTGACAACACTTTTCATGTAGGAATGTTTATTATGACTATTGCTCATATGTGTCCTCCAAGACACAGATTTTTCCAAGACTCTTCGTCATATGAAAGGTTTCTTCATATGAAAAGCATATTCTTCACAAGAAAATGTACGTTTCCATTTCCGTCAATTTTGCTTAAATTATTAAACTTACCTTAAATTTGTTATTCATGGTAGATCGGATTTGTGCTCGGTTTCCTCAACGATGGTGTTCCTCTACGATGGTTAAACAACTAAATAATTCAGATAGAGAAGATGTTTATATTACATTTTCTCCTATTGTTCAGCGTTTGAAATTATTTGACAATTACTTTCATCACCACAATTGCAAAAAAATAACAAAATTAGCTTGTAGCCACTTAAGAAACAGCTACCAGTAATTATAATAGTTAATTGAATTTTTTCGTTGTAGTTCTAAGGACTGAAATCTAATTACAAAAAATTTCGACAGCAATGGGAGTGTTTAGCAATCAGATAGAGATTGCTTGAATGATCTGAGGTTTCATAATATGCAACTTAAATTGAAAATACTTTAATTTATGCAATATTTTTATTTATTACTTTTATTTTCAATGTTTTTTTTTCACAAATTTCATGTCTATATTTTATTTAATTTAAATTTTCCGTTTGTTTAATACAAGAGATTACCTCACTGATTCAAACATGTGTAGTTTTTCTTTTTCTCAAATAAATTTTTAATTTAAATTTTGGATGAATATTGAACGTGTGTGTGTGTGTTGTCCCTTACTCATAAGTGAATATTTATTAAATAAATTACAGTTTTAAATGTCTCATTTGTTGGTTTCGGATTTCACTTTATTATAAATTTCAATTTAAACTCTAATAATGAATGTTTTCTATTTTTAGTTTTTAGGAATTATAAGGTGTTTTCATTCATTATTGTGTGTGTGTTGAGTTTGAGGTTATGAACATTAAATCTTGGTTTATTTATTTGTTATAGGGTTGTATTCATATGTACTTAAAAATGCTGCGATAAAACTTGGTAATGTTAAATGTTTTTTCTCCGATTCGTAACTATGACAAGAGAAAGTAACTATTTATATTTTTGCAAATTTTTTATGTAATTGTATTTATAAAATTTAAGAAGAGATTATTTTATTTTATTAATATCCAAATCTATCAATAAACTTTGCAACAGTGCGTAATGAGTGTGTGATAACGAGAGCGGAGCCACCGGTTACGTTTAAGCCTTTGAATGCTATGAAAACGCAAGTACTTCGTGTCCGAATATGATCGCTACGATGTTGATTAGTTAATGGCGTTGATGTTCGCATATGCTGATGTTTGTAAATGATGCGTCAGTTTATCTTCAAAGATTTGTTGTTCGGTTTCAGGGGTTTTGGAAGCAGTTTGGCCACTGT
Source organism: Philornis downsi (assembly GCA_019455685.1). Taxonomy (NCBI): domain Eukaryota; kingdom Metazoa; phylum Arthropoda; class Insecta; order Diptera; family Muscidae; genus Philornis; species Philornis downsi. Next base: position 1,042,753 of record JAHXMU010000335.1, on the reverse strand, counting down.
TATGTGTTTCATAAGGCTTTTGGCGTTGCATTTCCATTCAGGAAAATAAAAAACAACTGGCGCTCAGGAATGCTTTTGGTTTTAGGTTGTTGTCGTTAAGTACTATATTTTAGATAATTGTGATTACTTGTATCTAAAGCACAGTAAGACAACAAAAAAAAAATGGAAAGAGAAGATAGAAAAATATGCGATTATTATGATTTGAAGTTTTTGAGTTTTCTTTTGGCACACAGAGAATAGTCAATAATATATTAATTAGCATATTTATAGAATTTAGTACGAATAAAATTTTTTAATAATATATGTAGTATTAGATAGTTAAACTGCTACATACATACAAAATTGTTAGCGCTTTAAGTATCTGAAAACAAAATTAAATTAATGTAGAAACAATGAATACTGTGATTTTTAAAATAAGCGATGCAGATATTGCTGAAATCTCTCAGACGACAAAATACTGCTAGACATCAATAGTTGATTTTTAAGCCTAGTACGCAGCTCTAATGAAATCTTAGTTTGCTTGCGACTTGTGTCGTTTTAGTGTACGACCTTTCATAAGAGGTTTTAATGTTTAGCTGTGTTTTGTCGTGTCGCGTTTGTATAAACAGCCCTTTTATAATTTCGTATAAAATCAAAAAATCTTTTGATGTTGTACATGAAATATAACAACAACTGAATATATCTATGCTTACAAGATTTCTAGATTTTTAGTGTTTTTGGAGAAATCGCTATTATGAAAGTTTGTTATATCACTCGAAATATGTAGAACATTGAAACATGTTTCGCCTTAAGAACATAAACAAAAACACCATAAAAACATTATTTTACTTATATCAATTTTATTAAATATTGCGTAATTTTACAAAAGTCGCTCTTTTGGAAAATTGCGATAACATGTGAATTACACCGAATTTTGGACTGAACATTGGATGCAAATACAGGTCTAAATAACTCAATAATAATAAGGAGGAAACTTGATTTTTTCTAACTCCACTTAAGCCACTTGTGAACACAGATGTATTATAATCTAATACACAATTTAAACGAATCTTTGTCTTCCCACATGGAATGCATGCTTATGGTTCTACCGAAATTTTCGGCAGTTAACATTTTCAGTCGCTCTTCGTGGAACTGTACACCAAAATTTCGTTTGAAAATGCTACTACTGAGACGTTTATGCTGCAGAACTAATTTTTTTTAAATTATTATTGTTATTATGCACAAGAAAGCTTATCGGTTGGGGAGGCAAAGTCTGCAAAACAATATTTCCCGTGTAGATATTAAGCACACGAAATTTTTGTTTGAACTGCATACTGCATTTACAACGAAAATTCCGCATTTCTGCATTTTTTTTTTTTTTTGAAAGAAACGAGGGTAAGCGCTCATACCTACGTAAGTGTTTTTCGACATCTGTTTGATTACAAACAATTAACCAAATGGAGATATTTTTAACAAACTAGATTATGTTACCTAATGATGATGCCAGTGAAATTTGCTATCTGAATCAAACATACATGCCTACAGACACATTTATGTTGTGCTGTTTAGTTTTCACATTATTTAACTTAATTTGGACTATCATTTCTATTCTGAGTTTACAATTTACGGATAAATATTGACGACGATATAAAAAGGATATTTTTGACAACGCTCTTCTGTAAAACTTCGCAATTTCAACAAAAAGCTCGAAGCTGCAAGACCAGCGTATGTCTGGAAAGCATATAAATATCAACTGCTTTGTCATAAAAAATCTTCACCAAGAGAATTTTACCGTATGAAGTGAAGGTCAGATTATCCGATAAATCCGAGAGACGTAAATCCATCAACAAAAATTGCATTGCAGCATTACATTTCGTCATCTTATTATCGGTTTGGTAGATTTGCCAAACAGGCTGTTTGGAAAAAAGGCTCTTGTTTTGCTGCTATTAAATTTTTTTTAGGATTTAGCTCTTTTGTATGACGTAAAACAAAATACCTTTCGAATTTACTCGCTCAGATTTGATCTAAACTTGCACTATTAGTAGAACTTGCCTTCTGTGTATAAGAGAAATATATTTTTGAATCCGTCCCAAAAATTTCAACATTTTGCCGATTTTGTATGTTATAAATCTGTATGCGATATCCTAAATTATAATATTATATCCTAATAAAAAATATCATATCTTAATATAAAATCACATCTTAACTCAATATACTCAAAAATGGCACTGCGACGAACAAATGTTAGATTTGTCTTTAAATATGTTAGATTTGTCTAATAAAATTGCCTTTGTTTAAAAGGGGGGAAAAACAATCTAACTGATTTATAACAAAGGGAAATGTAGATTCCGGAAACAGATTTCACAAATTTGGGCGAAACATTTTCTTCATTACAAAATTTTTGCCAAGATTGCTTTAAGAGTGCAAAAAATATATTTTCAATATTTTCGAAATTATGTTGTTTACATATAAGAGGCAATATGATGTCGGGAACACACAGCTCTTCCTTTCATTAAAAGCCAATTTGACTTCTTGACCTTGTCAATACGAAATCGGACTTCTATCCAGTTTATCGCTTTTTTGAGTTTCCGTTGTTGCTTATTATTAACAATTTGACCGACTAACAAAAACATTAACAGAAATCAGAAAACTAGGTAGTGGTTTTAATTGAATTAACAATTTTCCTTGTTGCATCATATTTGTTTATATATGTTTAACAACGAACTTTTGTTAAAGTTGAATAAACATAATTTTTCAATACTTTTGACGTCATTTTATCTACATACACATGACAATATTATATTAGAAGAAACAATTTAAAATTGTTGTGTTTTTTTTAAGTTGTTTATTATAAACGTAAGCAAACTAAACATTTCCATTCTGCACTGCCATTCAACATTTTTCAAATTTCCAAGTTTTTATAGAAAGTGTACCAGAATTGACTTGTTTCCAGCTATTCTGCTGTATTCCAAAAAATGTGTATTTAGACTTAACGCTGCAGGCGCATTAATTTCAGTGAAACTTCATTCTGAATATTGGTCATAACTATACGAAATGAGAATACCACTGTGTCGTAAAATACAAGGAAAAAAGGCTTAAATTCCGAATTATTGATTGCAGATTTTAAGTATTTAAAAAAAGAAAATTGTTACAACTTAAGAAATATGCAGAATGACCTATGCCGAATTTTGAGCTGGGCCTTAGACACAAATATGTGCCTAAATAAGGACATTAATAATAAATTTTGTCTGAACTCTACTTATGACGTTTTAATTTAAATTAAGGGAAGTGTTGTTTTCGACGCAAAAGGCGATAATCAAAACTCCATTAGAGGATCAGGTTTCTGAGGCATTATCGAAACTTGGTGTGACAAATTGGAGAGTGCTAAAGATCGGAGTGCTTTGAATTATTTCTTACCTATCGAATTCTTTTCTTTTCTAGTAATCAGCGACTTAATATATCATTTATATAGATTTTCTAGCAATGATGTTGAAATGGGCTTACAGTCCAACAACATTTTTCATGACTTGAACAGGCGTTGCCCTTAAGAACGAGACAATTCCAGCAATTGGTATGACTAAACACTATAAATTAAATATTAACGAAGCTTGGTACATAAATAAATTTATCCTAAATTAATCGATCTAGTTAACTGATAACTTTAGGATTATTTTATGAATTTTCAAAAAAAAGTAAATAATTGTATATCGTAATCAGATTTACGAAAGAGCAAAAAATTACATAAATCTTCATAAATATTGACACATATGAAGGTATTAAAGCCCGGTGAAAGCTCCTTGACGATAATATAACAAAGTTTCTGCTCAAAGTCAATCGCAATTTTAGTGATCTAGGTACTATAGGAAATGAACGCAATAATTGAGCCCCTTAATATAAAACATAATTTTATATGATAAAACTAAAATATTATATGTCTTTACAAAATTATTTCATTAAACCCTAGAAACTGGCACTCAGAAACGGTCTTCATTTTTAGCTCTAAAGAAAATTCTTGTTGATATTTTCTATATTTCTCCATTCTCAAGATGTCAAATCTGAAAATAGTATTGATTTGTTTCAGTTTCGGGAATGTAAATCAAAAATACACCACATTTTTCAATTTGGGTTTCTAATTTCATTCCAAGTAAAAAACGAATGTATGAAGTGAATTGTTGTTTTGAATATAAATCGGAAACAAATTTCTAAAATACTTTAAACAAATTCACAATGTCAAAACCGAAGCGAAACTATATTTTTGTTAGGGTCTGCTCTAAATAAAGTTTTTATGCTTCTGCTACTCAAACGATTGAAAAATATCAAAAAAGAAAAAAATCATTATAGTTTCATTCGATTATATATATATAATAGAGCGTATATTTTTGTTGTAATTTGTTTTTGATGGAGCGGCATTACTAGTATTTTATTGTTTGTTTGTTTTATTTTTATTAATTAATATTTAACTTAATAAAGAGAATAAAAAGTAAAATAAAAAAATAATATAGTAAATGTATATTCTCATTTTCGATTTTCTATGTTCTTAATTTTCGTGTTTTCACTCCAATGCGACGTTCAAATCGATCGGTCAACCATGACAACATCGACGACATTTTGTTTTAATAATTAATTGTATGTGTTGTAAACATAAATACAAATAAATTTGGAAGGATAGATAATAGTACATAGCAATAGGAGAAAACAAATCGGGATACAATATAAATCATCTCTTAGTAGAAGGGGGGAAAAACAAACAAACACAAAACCGACATAAACACTACAATGAATATGTTATATATGAAATAAATAACGTTTCCAAACATATAAATAAATCTTCATTAACATATATTTTAGATGTTTTCATTCTGTAGTTCTGGGCCTATACTTGAGAGGTTGATGTTGGTTATTTCGTGGTACATGTGGTGTCTGTGTAAGTAATATTTGTTGTTTTTTGTTTTCTTGCAATTAAACTTATATAGTTAAAGAAAAAATAATAATAATATTGTTAATAAACATGGAATCTTTTATCGTTAACATTATGTTTATGTTGTTGGTTGGATTTGTTTTAATTCGTAGTTGTTTATAATTTTTACACATAATAACGAATGAAAGAAGCCTACATTCCATAGCCTGGATAAGCCATATTGGGCGCATAGCCTGGCGCACCAGCTGCTGCTGCAGCCGCATAATTTTGAGCATACTGTGGTGGTATACCCATTGCAGGACCAGCTGTGATCATCAATTGAGGTTCCATGGTAATGATGTTTTTATGTTCGACGGTCTCGTCTTCCTTCTCTCGTCGTGCTTCGTTTTGTTCGAGTTTATCCACTTTGGCGGTATATTCACGTATAACCTGTAAAATGGAGAAAGGGGAAAACACACAATAAGTAATGGAAAATAAATAAATAAGATATTAAGAAAAAAGTTATACTTACTTGAATTATGTAAGGCATGGCGAAGTCCATTATATTGTGTTTCCATGCTAATTCTAAGATAACATCGGGTCTTAACAAATCGTAACACTAGAAATACATAAAAAAGGGAAAATCTTATGTTGAAAAAGAAATGATTTGCGTTATAGTTACGAAAAATACCCTGAGTAAATACAAAAAGTCGATTTTTCGACCTTTCGACATTTTCCAATCCGTAAAAAAGATCCATTTATAGATAATAAATCAGGTTAGTTAAAAGGTTAATTATATCATATATGAAAAGCAGGTTTTTAACTTTTTCAAACAAAGAAAAAGTAAACATTTCAAAATTGTTATAACAAAGCGTGTTTTGATTATATTTTTGTATTTCTAACAAATCTTAATGTTTCAAGAGCAACTGATTTAAAAAATATATGTTTGATTCACAAATTAATATCGACATAAAATTATAGACATTTAACATTCGCAGCAGGTTGATAGTTATTCCGGCAAAAAACTATCTTTTAGAAGAAATTGAGATGGCGATATTGGGTGAAGTCTCTTCAGCGACTTTCCAAACATATGGATGTTCAATAGGTAACTGGACTAGGATCAGGTTTTAGCTCGACGCTCGGCATGTAGATAGGGAAAACGATCCCTATCAGATTAAAATATATTTCTCCAGTAAATATTCTTATAGCTGATTTACCTTCACCCGGAAAAATGATTATAGACTATGCTTGATAGGCAACGAAATGTGACATTGCAAATGGGTTATTTTATTTTCTCCTAAATTAATTTTAAAATTTTTGCGAGTAGTTTATAATGGTTCTAATTTACAGCTTGTGCATGACATAAAATGTTTGCACACAAAGATGACAAAGATGTTAGATGACAAGCTGCGCTTTGAGAAGCACATTAGTCACGTTGTTTTAAGTGTTAACTATGCATTGAGGCAATTATACACAACTAGTTTGTCGCTCCCGCTGTATGTGAAAAAGCAACTGGTTCATGTCCTCCCTAGTTATGCCAAGTATTATGTACTGCTTAGAGATATACTCTGCTATTAGTCAAAAATATATGAAACTCCTTCAATTATCTTTGAACAGAGCTGTTCGCTACATCTTTTCCCTCAAGAGACGTGTACATATAACACCTTTTGTGATAAAATTTCTGGGATGTTCATTTCCTGCATTTATCGATGTACGATTGTTGTTATGTTTTTACAAATTATATTCTAACAAATGTCCGCGTTTCCTATATGAAACTTTTAAATTTTGTCATTTGTAATTTGCTTTATATTGGCCAAAAGGCTTTAAATTACAAGACTGTTCAATAAAATGAAAAAATTTAAATAAATTAAGAAAGTTACCAAAATTCTGTCCTTCCTCTGCAATTTCTAATTGTGGCGTATGATTTGTCCGTTGTATTGTTTTATTTAACTAATAATGGTCTATCCGATATTTCCCATATAAATGATGGACTTAACCTATACGATATATTCTTGAATTCATGTCTTTCTTTCAATTTCATTAAATTCAACCAAATGTAGCGCACATCAAGTATTGTATAAAATTAAGTCGGAGAGTGAAAATAGACTCCTTTCACACCATTTCCGGAGCTTCCCCATGAAATAAAAATTGAACGGTTTACATAAATTAAAAATTGAATATCTGCCCACTGTATTGATTTGTAATAGCTGGTTGTGGCTTTTTAATGTCTGTGTTATAAATCTGCCTGATTAGAAAATACAAATTTTCCTCCATAATTTCTAAGCGCAAGTTTCATTAGATTGAAATTTCGCTCCACCATTTTGCGTTAATCTTGTGAGTTAAAATGTATAGGGCACAGGGTAATATTTAAGGAAACTGCAACTGCAAGTTGAGTTGAAAATATTGGTGGAAATGGTATCGATACTTTGTTGAACATTTCGTACGTTATCCGCTTGGAGTTTGGTTTCAAAAATGTACGTATTACAAATATAGATAGTTATTGATATTATGTCTCTGTATTGACACTACTGCAAAATCCTTTATATTTGAAAAATGCAATATTTAATAGATCTGCCGGCAAAAAGCGTTTTAAAAATTAAAAATAAGAGTCGATTTTTATAGTCAACTTTTCGGCTTTTTCACAACGCAAGATTGGAGTATTCCAACTTTTACTTCAAAAATTCGATTTATGGAAACCAAAATAACCAATCTTTTGCACTCTAATTTCAGCAAGCATAAAATCATATTTACGATGGTAATATGGCACCATTAGACTTATTGCGGACAGCAGTGAAAGATAGACGTTACACGAGTAATTCACAAATTGTTGAGGCTTTTAAGAGCGACATTGCTGGAGCTATTCATATTGCATTAACTTTCGTTTGAAACTAGTAAGAGAGTATTCAACGATCGCACGAACAACAAATAATCTTTCCATAAGAGAGCTATGGAGAGATTTAACAATTTGTGCATTTCTGCTAAAATGTAAAAAATGAAATAATCTTACGATATAATTCGGTTCACTAAATTTAATAACACAAAAGAATGAGTTGCAAATAATTTTTAAAAGTGTAGCCTAGAAAATATATTACATACTGTGAATAATTATGTCTACACCAACCACCATGAACATACCTCAAATTTTTGTGGAAGCACATATGGAGTCTAGAAATATTGGTCCGACTCGTTCCAGTACATAATTCTAGTCATATTTTACGTGAATTGATAAAAATATGTTTAAAGTATATAGATGGTTTAAAGTTACATTAATTTTTGAGCAGATACGAACAATGTGATCAGTGAATTTCGGATGGGAGTCAATTTAATATCCAAGATAATGAATATTTCATTTGTTTTTTAGCACCCCTTCAGAAATACCGAAAAGATAAAAGTCCGTTCGTTGACAAATCCATCTTAAAATCATTGATTCCGATACAAATTTGAACCACTTCTTCACTTTCACTTTTTGATGCTCTGTTTTTGCTGGCTTTAATAATATCCTATGTCATATCTTATCATATTTGTTGTCACAAAGCCGATAATAAAATGTGGTCTCATATTGTTTTTTTCTAAAAATTGTAAACATTTTTCGTGTCCTTCGCTCAAAGAAATCACATTTATTTTCATTTCTGGAAAATATGACCGGGGTTCATATTCTTTCCTGAAAATATTACTCTCTAAGGGTGTTCAAACATGTTGCATTTCTGCACTCTAATAAAGGAAGAATCTATTTTGTAAATAAATTGCGCACGCACATGTAACGTTATGGTGTTCTCCAATTTTATAAGACTATTTTCGAACAAAATTTTCAAACAGTCTCTTTTTTAAAGAGAGATTGGTCTCTAGCATAAAAATGTGTGCTCATAGACACATTTGTAACATTTTTGGAAGAATAACAAACCCCAACGAAAATGAACATTTTGTAAAACAAATACACACGACTTTTGTCTTCTTAATAAGAGCGGTAACATTTATATCCCCACAAACTTTTCATATCACATTTTTTACGAATTTTCCTTATCTATAAAAAACGTTTTCGCAATTTCCCCTGCAAAAGAAAATGTTTGACATGCCTTAAGCATTTACTTACGGCCCAAAAAAATTCAAAAACACCACAAAATTTTCAATAAAACGTCACATAAATTAACACCCCTGCTTTCCACCTTTCATATTGTAGTTACTCACTTGGAATAAACATGCAGCAAAACAATCATACGCATTGCGCTCGAGGAACCAAGCCAGCAGTTCTTCGGCGATTTCTTGTTTACCAGATTCAGCAGCGTATTCCATAGCATCCTTGTACAAACGGTCTTTTTTACACAACTCAACTGATTGTTTCCAGCGGTTGTTGCCTGGCAAAGTAAAAAAAGAAAGCAACAATTTAAGCATTTTCCTCCCACTCCTCCTCCCGAACGAACTCGTACCCACCTTTGTACAGATAAGCAGCAATGCGTCTAAATTCAGTTAATTCGTGTTTCTCCAACTTCTGCGCCAATGCAATGGTATCGAAATTATCAAAACCATCGATTGAATTGCGCAGGCCTTGAAAATCTTCCTCTTCGATTAGTAGACCATTCAAAGCCTCATTGATGGCTTTGTTATTCAGAGATTGTACGGAGCGTAGATAGGGTTTCACCAACGCCAAATGTCCTGTTTTAGTGAAGAACGCAACGGCCCGAGTGTGATCCATGCGCGGTGCCAATACCAACAATATGTCATTGAGTAGCAGAGGCTTAAAGTCCAAATAGAATTGTATTGCCTTGTAGTACAATTCAATGTTGGCAACCTTTGTGATAATATCTTTGAAGTGACCTTCACGCCAGGCTTCGGTGGGATGAGCCATCATAGCCAACACAGCGTTATCGTACTCCTCGTATTTATCATAAAGGAATACCAACTCAGACCACAGGTGAGCAGACTCGGCAGCCCTCAGGACCTTGGGGATATTGACGCGAGACCAGAACAGCTCCAAGTGTTCACGCATTTTCGAGGGCTTGAATTTTGAATACAAGATAGCCAGCTCAGTGAACATGCCCATGTGAGCACGTTCAAGACCCAATGCAGATTCGAGTAAAGCGATCAATTCTTCAAAGTAGCCCCGGTCTTGGTAATAGTTGATAAGATCTTCCAATTCGTCAGCATGAACCACAATATGGAGGCCACACATTTGTGCTAGACGGAATTCTTCGGCATCTACACAAGCGAAGCACACTTCCTTCCAAGTACGCGTGGAATTGGCTTTGCGGGCCGAATCGACGGCTCCCTGAAACTCTTTCAGATAAACCAATGTGATGGCCAAGCGGGCAAAGTTGCTGACGTTGTTGTACAATAATTTGGCAGCGTCGTACATGCCGTCATTGAAACATCTGTCGCCGATCTTTTGGATGTCTGCATGGTTGGGTCCAGAGATGAACTCTTCCAGATCGGCAAGGCGTCCGGTGCGGGCATAGGCATAAATCAACTCGCTTTCAATGTATGACTCTCTAGCCTTCTTGCGGGCCATTTGCAAATAGCGCACTAAATCTTCCCAGGAGTCTGATTGAGAAGCCACAGATACCACATCCATGTAGGCGCTGGGGTCGTCGGCCTTGATGTACGAATCAATAGCTTCTTTTACCAAACCCTTGTCTAGCTGAGCCTTAGCCAATTGAGACCACACAGCAGGTTCGTTGCATCGTTCGGCAAATTCGTAGGCGCGTTCGAGATTATTGAGCTGTTCGATCAAAACCTGGATGGCAGAGGTGTTGACGTCGAATTTCTTGAAGATTGCGAATGCTTCCTCGTACAATTGGTTCGAAATAGCGATGTTGGCTATATCGGGAGCGTCGTAGTTGTCCAAGCGGTTGATGTAATCCATGACACGGGTGCGATCGGCCTTGATGGCAGTCAAGATTAAAAGATTCTGCAAATTGCGATGATCGGAGAATACAGAGGAATCCAAAATAATCTTCTCCAGCAGTTCAATCAGTTCATTAGGCAAGTCAGCTGTCATGAAAGCCTTGACTGTGACCGAGATATCATCGGGATCTTGGGTCTCGGAGAGAGCGGTTTGTACAACTTGATCGATAAGTTGACGCTTGTAGGGATTAGCTTCAGCCAAAACCTCAGCCCATAGCTCAGGGTCTCGCCTTCTAACCAAGTAACGGGCTTCGCTCTTGAACAAAGAGTTCTCATTGCACACGGCAATCAATTCGCGGTCGCATTGACCTCTTTCGTAGGCAACACAGGCTAAATGGGGATCACGCTTCTCGCAGTAGCGGCCTACAACACGACTGTCATAGTATTGGTTCTCCTTCAAGAATCTCTCAGGGTTATTGTTCGAATCAATATATATCTTAGCCAAAGCATTATGGGTGGCAGGCTCAATGCAACCCTCATGCACTCTGGACTCCAACCAGGGTAGCAGCAATTTCAAGCGGTTGCGCTTTTCCACCTCCTCAACCAATTCGTCAGTGGAGAATTGACCCTTTACCACCAAAATCAGATTTTTAATGATATCCTCAGAACAATCGACATCCAACAGACCACCAACTACAACCGGCAATCTTGAGGGATTAACTTTCTGTACATAAATCTCAATGTATTTCTGCAGATTGTTGCGGTAGAGGTACAACACCAGATCATGTACAAAATCAAAACGATCGCACACAATAATCAGAGGCAATTGATCGGTCAACTTTGCCTCCTTTAGGAAATTCTTAACTCTCTCTGCGTTGTAGCAGTTCGATTCGCGGCAGATTCTCTCCACTTCCTTAATTTGATTGGTTTTACAGGCAGCCTGTATGTATTTGAAGTGAACTTCGGGGTCCTGCGAGTAATTGACGATTGAGCCGAGGAAATAGAACAGGCCTTCGTAGGATTTAAAGCTTTCGAACAAGTCAATCAAAGCTTTGGTGGTTAATTGTTCATGATATTTTGTAGCAATTTGAACACAAATTTGCAAGTTTTGTCTAATATTAGCAGTCAACATTGCCTTTAAGCACTCCAAAGAATCCTCTACAGACAAGGTGCCGAAGAAACCTACCAACCAGTCGGCATTCAGGAGATGGGTGTGAACGACGGCTCTTTTGATGTCATATAAATCCGTGTAGTGTTCCAAAGCACGTTGCAACAAACCGGCCTTCTCACACAATTGGGCGATGTGAGCACGATCGTAGTGGGTGAACATGGCATTGCCCAAAATGGCATCAGCCACTTGTGGAGCCGAAATTAAGTTCATTTCCAGAAGCCGAGTCTGTAAAGCGCCCTCGTTGGGGCGATTGTGTTTGAGAGCATCCAGGAGAAAGGCAGTACACTGCTGAACCATTGAGTGCTCCATAAAGATATCGACAATTTGGTTGATGTCAGCCAAAGGCTCCTCCTCGGCCACCAACATGGAGGCGAAGCTAGCACCTTGTTCGGGATTGGTACGCATGACGGAACGTAAAAGGAATATATAGTCCGGAGTATAGTTAACCTTTTTGGCATATAATACTATTTTTTGGAATTGACCAGTCTCAGCAAAGCACTGTATAACCTTGTTGGGCACATTCGCTCTTAGATAAATGGACAGGGCTAAAGTGAGATCAGACGTTTTCACCAAATCACCCAATTCTTCACTGCACTCCAATTTCTCCTCCTTCAACCATTTCTCGCAAAGTTGTTTCTTGCCCTGCAACAACACCGGGCGGCATAATTCCAACGACTCGTATTTGTTCAGTTTACCTTGATCCAATAAGATGCCAAAATATTGCAACAAAGGAGGGGTGGTCGAACCGGCCGGTGTCTGAACCTGTTGGAAACGTTGAATGGTCTGAGGTGTTCTCAAAATTCCCTTTGGAGCCAAAGCAGCAACCTTCGCTGCTTCAGCATATTGTCCAGCTGTAAACAGTTTATTAAACTTCCTCACAAACAACTCCTCTGCGCCCGACAGATTGTTGCGCACGGCCATACGTAAGGCCAAATCGGGATTTTGCAATACCGTATTAATGTAGGGTATAATCTGTTCTTCTTCCACGGTCACCGATAATACTTGACCCTTGCGATTGACACCAATAATACCACCGCTCGATTCATGAGGCGCTGTCACGAAAATTGTATCGGCCGATATACGATTCATGTATATGCAGGTACCAGTTTCCATATCGTATAGATGAATATAACCATATTTGGTAATCAAATAGATGGTATCATACTTAGAGGAAACTTGCATTGCTACCGGAAAATCATTTTGTGCCTCCGGTGGGAAGAAGACATCCACCGACTTCTTGACAAAAGGTTGATTGGCCGTTGGTGGAACGCCGACTTCGATGATGTGCAATTTGCCACCGGTAGCAGTGCGTACGGCAAAACAGAAGAGAGTTGAAGGTTCCTTGTTGCCCTCCATTTTGAACGAAGAAAAAGCGGCGGCATGACCTAAGAGAAAATAAGATATACAAAAGAAAGGAATAAAATATTCATTGGTACAAATAATATATCATAAATAAATAAATAAATTTCAGTGAAGAATATACCGTCTCTTTATACTTATGGGACGAAAATTGTTAACAAATTTACCTTAAGAACAATTTTGTAAGAGATTGCTATGAACACAATTTCGTCTATGAGAACCGTATTCATACACTTTTATTGATGATTTTCATATCAACAACTTTTTTTAAATTTTCAATAAAGGCCTATGCCAGATCTTGCTAATCTATATTAAGGACGAACTACATATACACGAAGTGTGTTCAAAAAAAGGTGAATTTTCAAATTTCGCGGGCTACGTACATTCGAATTTCGATTATTATATTTTCTGTTGGTACACGTTCTTCATTCATGGTTTGTAAGGAAATTAATTTTTTTTGTTAGGCAACTGACCACCTAATTTCCGAAGAGCGAATTTGTATTTTGTCTACGCGAACAATACAGCAAGAGAACAATCAAGAAATGTCGATTGCGTGGATATTTTTCCGGATATTGTCTAACATCATCTGCAAGGCGCAGGCTGTACAGAATATTTATCCGGGTGGAAGTTCACACAAATTTTGTAGGAAATATCACTAAAAAAAAATTTCCAAACATTAAATGAGATTAAATGAGACATCGATTTTTCGACCGTGAAAAACTACGTTAGGCGTTGTTCAGAGCAAACTTTTTTTTTATTAATGGCAGGAACCCAATATAACTAAACTTAACATCGCTATCAATAAATGCGTTAGGACCCTTCTGGTCTATTAATTAATGTGAATACACCGATTTTGACACTAGGGTGCGCATTTTACTACTTTGAAACTTAGTCTTAGAAACGTTGTGCTTCAATGACCTTTAAAATCAACAATTATAACAATATGAAACACAATACTCTTTTCACATTATAAATATTTTTCCAATAAACTAAATCTTGACTTATACATCCCATTAACAGATGGGGCTATTAATATTGGTCATACTCTATAATTCGTATCCGACATCCAATGATTGCAATCGGTAATGAATTAATGCAAAGGAGTAAAGATACAAATAAGTTTCTAAGGGGTATAGCCTACTTTTATTGGACGCAAGGGAATTTGTTTTTACAACCCACTTTTTTCTTAAAAGCATGGGCAAAAAGGATCTGTATTAGTTCAGCTTGACATTGACATATGACAATGATAAGTGAACCTAATAATATCTACCAAACTTCCTGATCCATCACAAGTCATTGGGAAACTGAAATCGTTAGAGAGTTATTGCACAGAAATAGAATAACTCAATAAATCCCTATGGTGATGCAAATGAGGTCATTACAAGATTTAAAAAAATTTCGTCTAAGTAAATAAAAAGTAGACAATTGACTAATAAACAAAATAACAATATGAACATAGTCTTAAAACTCACCTTCAATAGCCTGCGATACTTTACGCTCAACCGAATACAATTGCATAGCACCGGCCACACGATTTGGCAAAGCCGAAATACCGACCAACAACAACCATTGTTGATTGGGATTGCACCGATAGTTAATGATCTGGCAACCATTTAATGAGGAATGTCTGTCGAACATTTTGAGAGGTATCGAATCGCCCTCCATGGACCAATGATACACCGAAGTCTCTGTGACCAAGGCCAATGTATTCAATGAAATCCATTTCCAAAAGACTACATCTTCGGTCATGGTATGAGCTTTCATTTTCGATTTCATTTCGATGTTGAAAATCTGCAAAGTTTTTGCCGCTGTAAAAGGTTAAAAAAATGTATGTTAGAATACTTTAGATAACTGAAATCTTTAAAAACTTAATTACCTTTAAGTGCAATAACCTTACTAGCTGGATTCATGATGGCAGAATCGGCAGAAATTGGACGTCTAGTCGGATTATTGGTGTCATTCATATCGATAATGACCACTTGTGCGGTATCATTGACCTTTTCACGCACACAAATGAATTTGTCCGACTCCATGGTGAGAGTACTGAACGATATCGAATTGATATTAATACCGACATTTGTGAGCTAGAAACGAGAAAACAATAATAAAAAAGAAAATTTAGTTAGCTAGTAAATTTGTGATTTTATGGGAAATATGAAGATATTGTTGTAAATTATGATTAATTGAGAAAGGAAAGTTGACCATATCTGGAAGGAAATTGCGAGAATTTGAAGTACTGCTTTGATATACATATAATTAGCCTTTCACAATTTTGACCTTACTTTGAGTTGCCAAATCGGCCAACTTATGTATTAACAAGCAAAACACAATTTTAATAATTTCTTTCTTTGTCTCGAAATCAGAACCTTTGCTTCCTAACTAATAAAGATAAGCAAATCGTGTAATTTGTCATTATGCTGAACAATTATACGGAATGTTTATAATAAAAATAATACAACAACAATAATTTCCCCACTTTCGTTTGAAAACAATGGCAAGTTCAAGGTTAAATTTGCTAAATGACGTTCTTGTTTAGTGTTATTTTAAATATAGGCCAAACTGTATTAGGGGGGTTGTTCCACTTTTACAAGTTTATAAAGATTTTTTGACAACGAAACCATCTTTGGAAGAATGAAAGGAACGTATCGTTTAAAATATGGCAAAAGCAACCACTTTTGGAAACTCGTGAGCATTTTTCCGGTAAAATAAGAAATATATTAATACTAAAACGTGATGTGTTAAGTAAATGTTATTTTCCATATCAGTAAGAAAAATTTAATAGTTATCTCTCAAAATTTTCGCGATTTTGTGGACAATTAATCGTTTTCGAGCTATATTTTAATTTTAGCCATTATGCAACTGTTAGTATTACACTTGTTGCTATTACAAAATAACATACCCTATATAGAGTTCATCGCCCTTATTTAAAGCCTTTGGTAGCTATTCCAAATTCATGATTTATCTATATCTAACACGTAGTGACATACCACTCTCTGTTTTACGGCCCGAATAACCCTACTAATTGAGATAACGCAGCTGCAACTGCTATGCAAAGTACCCAAAACCGAGCACAAAGAAATGAGACACAAATAACAAAAGGAAACTGATAAGAAAACAAAAATGCATGTTAATAAATTAAAGCAAACTATATATAATATGAATATTAATAACACAATGCACCACACCACACCCTTTACATCCGCTCAGCACACTTGAATTGTTCAATTCAAGAAATCAAAAATGTCATCGCATCCAGAAAGAGCAATAAACTTTTCCAATTGCAATTAGCAAAAAATTTGGAAATGGAAACAACTACACAAAAACAAAAGAAAAACATATACATTTTAGTTTGTAAGGCAAAGGAGACGTCCCATTGGAGACGAAAAAACATAGTTTTAAAAATTGACCTCAATAAGTGGAGTCTTGTTCCTCATTACCTCTACAAATGGAAGTTTTTTACGTAGAAAATACACTCAGAAGAGAATTATCTTTGATAAAAGATTTACTAATTGCATTTATAATAATATAAACCCATTTATTTCAAATAAAATTTCATGTTTTTATAGCGAAGAAGCATTACAAGTTTACGAGTAGACACTAATTTAAGCGAAACATTTATTTTAAAAACTCTATAGTCATTGGCATTTGACAATAGCAAGATTCGTGCGCCACCCTGCATTTCACAATATAATGCTGTTACAATAACAGCAAAATGTGTTTTTATAACACTCACCCAGCAGCGGAATTCATGCCATCAATATAAAAATTCATGCCACTTAATATATAAATATTACATTTAAATACATAAAGCAAACTTCATACCAACTTCTGTGAGGATTTGTTTAGAAATGCTATAGCTCATTTAAAATATTTTAAGAAAATAGAGAAAAAAAAATCTGATAGAAATAGAAAACATAGTAGCACCTTTTGGCCTGCGATTGCTAAATGGAAATAGCATGGATTACCAATCGGCCGGACTACTGGTCAAAATTGATATCATCTTTTCCAATTTCGAATTCTCAACCTAAAGCCAAGATAGAACAATGATTTGACTATAAAAATTTAAAAAAAATCATAGGAATACAAACAGATGGAGACATAAACGCTGTGTAGAGGCGGAAAAAACAGAACACAGTCTCCGATGCTTTCATGGGCAGAAAAATTCTGATAGAAGTGTTGGTCTAAAAATTATATCGATATTAAGACACATTCGATATTACTCGGGTTATCCACTTTTCGGTTTCAAAAGCAAAGTTAAATAAAACACAAATAAAGTTATTTCGGTGAACCTTTTATTTCATTATAATGCTTGGACTTTGCCATTATGTACGAAATACTAATACTATGTGACCTGAATTACCGCCTCTGAATTGCTTGCAGAAGCAGATCCTTCTGAGGCACTTTTCGACCACTTTTTTGCACATTTCGGGTAGTATCCCTGCGATAACTTGACGAATGTTGGTTTTCAAATACTACAACATTTGGGGGTTATCCGCGAAAACAGGGTCTTTGACCACAAAAAAATGGGCGTCAAATCGCATGACCTTGGTGGCTAATTGACGTCGCCAAAACGCTAAAAATTACGCTTCCTGGAAACTTTTCATACAATAAGGCCAAAATTTGTCGTGTGGTGTGACTCATTGCATCGTCTTGTTGAAACCTCGTAAGTCGGTTATCGTATGGCTAAGCCAAAGCCCTCTAAATTGACGGTAACGGTTCCTCCAGCGTCATTTTCGAAAAAATACGGTCCAATAATACCTCCAGACCACAATGCGCACCAAACAGTCTCTTTTTCCGGATGCAATGGCTTTTCCACAATCATATCTGGGTTCTCCAATCCCCATATGCCATAATTTTGCTTGTTGACGTAACCATCGAGTGAGAAATAAGCTTCATCGCTGAAGAACATTTTGTTTGAAAAGTTAGCATTGAAAGCCTGTTGCAGTAGCACGCAATCAGCATATCTACGGCGTTGTGAATGGTCAGCCGGCTTTAATTATTGTGTGAGTTGGACTCTATATAGATGGAGATGCAAATCCAAATGCAAAATATGCTATAATGAGCTGTAAGATAGGCTTAATTGCTGAGAACGCCGTGGAATCGACAAATTCAATAACATAAGCGACATTTTCGGCAGTGCGTACATTGCGATGATGCACCACATCTGTAGCGCTTCCAGTCTCTTCAAATTTCTTTATAATTCTTTCCTGCATAGTAGGTCGTTACGACCATAATCGCCCCGTAATACACCAAAAGTGGCCACGTTTGAATCACCATTTTTGTAGTAAATTTCAACTATTTTGAAATATTTTCCTCTGTACAAAAATTCAATCAATTTGGCGCAAATTACTTTGTTCTGGTTAGTTAGATGTATTATCAATTTGACAAATGATGTAGTAGATTTTACAAACGTCCACATTGGCTAACAATCGCTGTGCCAAAACGTCACTCACATCCCTCCCATTCATGTTTGTTAGTATAAAATATTCCACGGCTAAAAGTTGTCGACTACCTATATATATTTTCAATAAAATGATTTTTTTGTAAATTTTCTTCAACACTTTCTTTCTGTTGTTTTCTTCTGTTCTGTGTTTAACCGATACATAAGGAAATAAGGAAATGCATAAAGACAACTGTTTAGAAATTCAGGCGCCATCATGACGCTTTTCCCTTTGTTGTGAATCGTTATTTGTGTCGTCGATTTTCCGACTTAAAAAAGAAAATAAGTTTATATACGAATGAATTGAAAAGGTATGTTATTCGACGTATTGGTCTGACAGCAAAAAATCATAATAAGCTTATAAAACGAATTCAGCATGGTAATATCACCGGTTAAGAAGAGCAAAGCTGCGGGAAAGGACCACGGTGCTTTTTCAGACCGAAGGGAATGAGAGGATAATGAGGATTCATCATCTCTGAAACACGATTCGACTAAACGAATTTGAATGCCAGATGATTAGAATTATCTCCGGTGTTTGGGTGATCCAAATATATCCAAGTATAAGTATATCGATATTTTAACCATCACATGTAACGAGATATTCGTGCAGAAACAAATCGTCGAGGATACCAAAGAAAACCAGATCGGGGCGTATCACCTTTTCGTTCATTATAAAGCTTGGCAAAATATTTGAAGGCACGACTGTGTTTGATATCCCTGCGAAATTAATAAGGCTTTACTGAACGACACTAAGTCTTCCGAGAGTAAATTCAGAGGATCTTACTGAGGCGTTTTACACCAAAAGTCCTTATCTTCTACCATAAGGTCTCTTCAATATTACTTATGGAAGTAATAATGAAGATAGCTGTAATGTACCTGATAATATTGATACCATTGGTTGGAAATTGCGAGTCAGCAAAAATGATTTTGATTGTAAGCAAGGACAAAACCTGAGTTATTTGTTGATAGCTGATATTAATTAACCATCTGGGCCCATCTGTCAATTAAACAAATAATACAGCCTAATAAATTTGAATATGGCCGCTATTTCAAGGTTTTAACTTTTGTAAGAGAAATTAGGGAAAGAAATTAGGGAAATGTCGCTAATTTAATTTATGTCTTTGTCGACCTATCTATCTACATCGGATCTATCTTAATAATTTATGTTTAAAAAATTCTTCCTTATGATTCAGTTAACAAAAAACAAGAAAGCGCAAACGCATTGTTTTTTCAAATGCTTTTATCAATTTGTACCAATATTTCAAAACTGTCTCAAAGGTTTTCCAATATTTTTTTTTTTGGTCAAATTAAACTATGCATATTGGAGATGGTTCTTTGCAAATAAAATTCGACAAACAAACAAACAAATAAAATTGCTCCCAGGACCACTTTTTCAAATTAGTAAATAAAAAAATTGCCAAAATTGATAAGAACATATAATAATACTACGATGGGAGTATAAAAATACTACATCTTTTTCCTACACCTGAAAACATTATATTTAAATTTTCCATTTTTGTTTTGTTTGTAGACCTAAGAATATATATGCCAAAAATTATGAACTTTTCAAACGGCATCATCACTTGCAAAAACCATCATTGCCACACATAAAAAGAGCATTTAAAATATGTAATTTAATTAACAAAGTTTTGAGAAAAAAGGTAAGAATGAGTATGTTTTAAAACATTGTGCGTAGTATTTAAAAATATATTCAAAAATTTGCTATCGAAAGTTCATCACTGCCATACAGACCGAAACAATTAAAATACAAATGTACTTGTCTTATTAGCGACAGTTTTGGTATTCAGACAACAAACAAGAGCAGTCAGCTAAAACAAAATTCAAAGATCAAAAGAAAACTGCAATTTTGATTTCAAAACACAAATATCTTTGTGGTCACAAGAGATAAATTCCAAAATCTTAAATGGCTTCTGTGGAGAGGATGTTCGGTCCAGTTGTATGGTTATACGAGGTGTGTATAACCACACACAGGAGAAAGTCACAGGTGAATACGGTTTCTGAGACGTGATAACGGTGTTGTTTTTGGCCAAATAATCTCTCACAAGCAAAGATGAGTGAGCAGGTGCATTATCACGATACAAAAGCCAAACATTTTTTCCCACAATTCCGGGTGTTTTTTTTCGTATTGCTTCACGCAAACGGCGCATAACTTCAAGGTAATACTCCTTATTTTCCGTACGACCTTGTGGTAAGAACTCCTGATGCACTACGCTATGGTAATCGATGAAAACAGTGAACAAAACCTTGACATTTGATCGAACTTGGCGTGCTTTTTTTGGTCCTGGACTCTTCCATTGGGACGATTGGGCTTTGGTTTCGATGTCATAACCATATACCCATGATTCGTCACCAGGTTTAACCCTTGTAAGCAAATGGATTATCGTTGACGTCATTCAACAATTCCTGAGCGATGCTCATGCGACGTGGTCTTTGGTCAAAATTCAGCAATTTTGGAACGAACTTCGCTGCCACACGGTTTTATGCTCTTCAAATTTTCCGAAAAGATTGCATGGCATGAGCTAACCGATACGCTGACATTGTCGAATCACAATTAACGATTGTCCATAACAATTTACTTCACTTTCTCAACATTTTTATCGGTTGTTGATGTGCTGGGGCGTCCAGAGCGAGCATCGTCATTCACATCTTCTCGACCTTCTGTGAAAAGCTTGTACCGTTTGTAAACATTTTTTGGAATCAGAGTACTCTCCCCATATGCTACTGTCAGCATTTCAAGTGTTTTTGAGTGTTTGATGCAACTTCTTTGATCCATTTTTTTCGATAGCAGAAAATCGCCGAACACGCAAAACACTTGTCTTATTTATGCCTCTCACAAAAAAAACTAAATATGCTATATGGATAAAATCGTCAACATATCTTCGAGACATTCGAAAGTCCAATGTACGTAGCCCGCGAAATTTGAAAATTCGCCTTATTTTTTGAACACACCTCGTATAGTTCAGATCGAACAAAGGAATATATGTTCCATCCAATCGCAAACTTTATAGTTTCCAATTAGTATTTATTGAAACCAGTTTTAAGAGTTCGGCAAAAAAAAAAAAATTATATGAAAAGGGAAGTATTTCAAAACCAACATAAAAAAAATATTTCTGATCGAAGCTTAATTCAGTGTTTATGTATGTAGGTAGGTACAAGTCCCTATATTTAAGACCAACCTGTAAAATATGAGGAAATGTACGTACTTTCGTTTAACTGGTTCATCGAAATATTCCACCGTATTATTACCACCGATTAATGTAGGCTTCAAGAGATCAATCGAAACCGATATGATGTCGCTGCACTTTTTATTTTGAAAGTCTTTCGTCTTTCCTATCAATGGGTTTATAAGATCATTCAAACGGATTTTCTAATCAATTTTTCTGAATAACTTTCAGAAAAACATGGGTACAGTTTACTAATGCTGGTGGTACATAACCATTATCCGTATTAATACAATCGGAATCAGGGATTAAAATTAGTAATTCACCTGGAATTCAGAGAGCTTGCCCATATACCATCTCAGGTGGGCAACATTTAAGCTCCTAATCAATTGAATTTCGTAGTATTATAGATAATTGATCAGAACAATGTATAGGCTCACTAGATGCTGTCTGTAATGGTTGCGTTTAGCTGTCGATGAGATCTTTCTATAAATCAATTTGACACGCTAATGTAAGAATTTTTATTTATACCAACCGTTTAAGCCAACTGAGAAAATTGACTGGGTGTACATTTTGCTCCGAGAGCGACCGTAATTTTTAAAGGTACGAACAAGCACTAAGTATAATTTTGGATAAAAACCCTGAGAATTGAAACAGTTTTCAGTGCACATGCTTCGGACCATCTTGTTGTTTTGTCTATAATAGTAAGTAAACATTTGTATTCTCTAGAAACTGATAATGGTTCAACGACATCCATCATATGAATAAGTTAAAACCTGCATTCGGGCACTGCAACTCCAACAATATATGATTTGGTATAAATCGTTATTACAGATTTTTTACATTTAAGGCATTCGGACAGCCAGCGGTTAAGAAAAGAAAAAAAAAAAAAAAGAAAATTTGTACATGGAAACGAAAGTATTTCGAAGTCAACAGAAAAAAACAAAATTATTTCTAATGGAAACTTAGAAGTTAATTCAAAATGTTTATAACATGTAGATACAAGTAACTTCAGTTCCAAAATTGCTTGTCATTTGAAGAATTCATAAACTTGAAAATATTTTTCGAAACCGGGATTTTAAAAAATTATATTTTCTGAGAGCCTAGGGCCTTCTCTGCCTTTAACTTATGTATATCAATAGGAACAACAGTTTAATTTTTGCATTTTTCGTGGTACAAACTACTGTGCGACTACTACCTGTGTATGAAATGTTTTGTAACTCATTCATATCTTACAGGCTCGATCTCTCTCCCAAACTCTCCTTCACCATTTGCTATGCTTGTTTTTCGTACAAGTGCTAATTAACTTTATAAAGCCGGCTTTTTGCTTTCGGTTTCTTGTTTCTTTCATTATATAGCATACGTATTGTCATATTAGTCAGCCCAACACTTGTCCGTCCGTTCATTCGCTCATGTTGTCAGAAGTCAGTGAGACGTCGATGACTTATTATTGCTGTTGTTGATAGTCGTGTTTTTGATGTGGTTGACTCAGTGTAGTCTTCTTTAACCTCAATTTGGTAGAGGCTGCTGTTGTTGCTATTCATTCAATTGAAGTATAACTGGTTTTCAAAAGTTACAAAAGAGAAAAACAAATTACGTGCTCTATGGTTAGAAGAATTGAAAAAGAAAATAAGAAAAAAAAAGTATGTACTTGCCTTGTGAGGAGGCCACCTAGCTATTCTCCATTCACCGTAATTTACTCCCTCTCAATTACCACCATTTATTCTTTCTTTGCTTTCGCTAATAACAACTACAACCATTAGAAACATTCACCACCATCCTCTCCTCTTTGAGATGTTAGGTACTCTTGTGACACACAAGAGTTTTGACATGAAGAATGAATAAAACAAGAATAAAATGCAAAGCACTTGAAATAATAATTTGATTTCTCGTGTGTGCCTAACATAATACCACTAAAGACAATTATGAATAATGGAATTAAAATTTACATTATAAAGAATTTTTTCTTAAGTATAATAGCATAGAGACATATAGGAATAATTTTTAAATTCATTATAATTTAAGTGAATAGAATAATTATTTTCCCAAAAAATCGTAGGATCATATTCTGGAATATAACTCACTGAGCGGTACGGCTAAATTTGTTAGCTCTCTTAAGTTAATCAATTAAATTGAACTGAATTTTGAAAATTGTTATATTATTAAAGCATTAATACATACCGATTAACTTCTAAATTACGTCTTTTTCATATATTATATCGTTAAAAATTATTATATCTTCAAAAACTTAATATTTAATTTTTACTACGTTTTACATTTATATTACTGAGCAGATTAAATCTAATATATAAATTGTTGCTTATTATAATTAAGACATAATAGACCGAAAGACTTTAAATTACAAACCAAGTAAGCAAATAAATAAATAAATAATATAATACAGTAGAGATTACAATGTCGCTCTAGAGGTGGTATGTTGTTTCACACAAATGTCAACTTCTACGTCCTTAAAATCACGCTTAATTCCCAGTATTTCTCTGAGGTACAAATATGTGCGTATGTACAGTGGCGAGCACATGTGGATACATAATTGTCAAATACAACTTAAAACGCTGTAAAATCCATAAAAATTAGCCGAATGCTACCAATTTTTTTTCTTATTTATGATTTTTATTTGTATAAAAACAAAAAACAAAACAAATTTCTTCAGTATAAAAGCATAAGTTCTAATATTAACGCAACATAATAAAAAAGTCAATGTATCCACTTTTGCACGTTTTAAAAATATCTTCTTTGGGTATGATTTTTTAGTATTTGGTCCAGAGTCCCTTGGATTTGATGACGTTTCTTACTCTGTTTGGCATACTTTCAACCAAGTTTTCTATATGGCGCTTCGGAATACTGGTCCATTCTGTCTGAACCCGGGACCACAGTTCATTTAAATTTTGGTGCTTTGAGCTGGCCATTGCATGGTTTGAAACTTTTGCTTTGAAAGCCAATCTTTGACTATCTTAGCCGTATGTTTCGGGTCTCCATCCTGTTGAAATATAACTTCCTCCTCCGGATAGGCACTGTGGTCTACAAAATCGGGTAAATTTGTCTCTAAAATACGTAGATAATGTTCTTTTCTCATTATACCGTCGATTTTTACCAATGGTCCGAGGTGCCACCATGTGAATGAGGCCCAAATCATCAAGCTACCCCCTCCATGCTTCATGGTTTCTTTGACCTGGTGTTTTTTCAAAGTCTCATATGGACGGTGTCAGTAGTACTCTTTACCATCCGACTGATATCGATTAATTTTTGTCTCATCAGACCATATTACACTCTTCCAGTCATCCACGCTCCAATTTTTGTGCTCCTTGCTAAACTTAAGACGAGCCTTCACATTTTTATCGGATAGTGCAGGTTTATTTTGCTTAATAGCCGATGTTAGGCCAATTTTTGTAGGGCTCTTCGTGCTGTCCACTCACTTACAGGTTTGTTTATGGCGGCTGCTGCCTGCTTTGGTGTTCTCGCCTGTTTATTAGTCAATAAACGTTCCATGGCTCGAGCATCTCTCTCCGTGAGTAAGCTGGGACGCGATTTTTTTACATCTAGCGAATTAACATTTCGTCTCTTTCGCACTCGAAGCACTGTCCGGTGGCAAATTCCTAATGTTCCCTCAATTTGCCGGTCTGACTCATTATTTTTTGTCATTCCGACAATTTGATTTTCCGTTGCAACCGATATTTTTCTCATTTTTCACGATCTGTTTTTTTTTCGGCAAAAATCAACAACTGCGTGACTTTGGCAAAAATTATTTGTTTTTTGATCGCATAACTCAAATAATACACAACTCAAATAACGGTAAAAAGCTCAAATAACAGAAAAATGGGTTAAAAACAACATAAATAAAGAAATATAATGGACATCGCGTTAATCATAATTTTCGCTCAAAAAGAAGTCCAGAGCAGTCAAATCAGGCGACCGTGGAGGCCAGTCAACAAGTTGTTGTGGAAAGAGGTCTCGCAGTAATTCCATTGTAATCCTGGCTGTATGCGATGTGGTA
The DNA here is from genome assembly GCA_019455685.1 of Philornis downsi. NCBI lineage: Eukaryota > Metazoa > Arthropoda > Insecta > Diptera > Muscidae > Philornis > Philornis downsi. The sequence continues at coordinate 1,016,875 of JAHXMU010000335.1, read as the reverse complement.
CCGTCTTGTTGATACCACATGTTAATCAAGACCAAAGCATGCGGCGTTAAAAAGTTTTCAATCATATCACGATATCGCTTCCCACTGACAGTTACCTTTACGTCATTTTCAGTTTCAAAGAAGTAAGGTCCAATGATTTGAGGGGTTTCCATTGCCCAGAACCGACTATTCTGTTTACTCACATAACCATTCAAATGAAAATGTGCCTCGTCACTCATTAAGATTTTTTTCTTGAAAATCGGGGTTGTCATGGGCGAGTTGTAACATCCTATTGGCATATGTACGCGGTGTCAATGGTCTTGTGGAAGAAGTTCTTGTGTCAACTGAATCTTAAATGGAAACAAATCCAAATCCTTGTGCAAAATTGTCGCCAAAGTTGTTCTTTGTAAATATTTGTAAATAAATTTCATTTAAAACCCGAACGAACTTTCTGAACAACCCAATCGGGTTTTAAATGAAATTTATTTACAAATTCATAAACAAGAAACCAATTATTTTAATCTATTATATAATTTCCCCCTTTTTAATAACTTCGTCCCACCTCTTTGGGAGCTTTTTAATTCCTCTCCCATAAAACTAGCGAGGTTTTTCTGAAAAAAAAAAAAGTTCAATTCGATTTTTCACTTCCTCATCGTTATGGATATTCAAATTCTTCAAGTGATTGCTCAGACTGCGAAATATATGACAATCGGACGTGGCGGGGTCTGGGGAGTACGGTGGGTGAGGTAAAACTTCCCAATCAAGCTCTGTCAGTTTCTGACGGGTTTGCAAGGCAGTGTGAGGCCTCGGAAAGAGACTGAGGTACCCACACATCGAGGTTGCTCACAAATTCGAGCTCTTTTATGACCTCGTGAACGGTTGAAACTGATTTTTTTAATTGTTTCAGCTATTTTCCTAACTGTCTCTCAACTCCTTGGAAACAATCTCTTTTCCTCGTCCTGCTCTGGGAGCATCCGTTACGGAGAAATCGCCCGCAGAAAATCTTTTAAGCCATTTCTGGAAAGTTCTTTCATTTTGGTCCGTTTTCGCTCTTGTTTTCCGCTCTTTACAACTCTTTTTAAAAACGCTTTAACCACTCACGACTAGAACGAGACAAGTAAACGCTAGTAAACAGTTTAGAGAAGGGGTGGGAGGATGTTATGATAGTGTTTGAAAGAACACTACTAACGATTTAATCGAACGAAATTTGCGAACGACCCGTTATTGTCATTTGTTTGAAATTTTTGTCTAATTTTATTGATGCAAATTACTGTTGGGGCTTTGACAAATGTAACTTGATACATAATTCACTTTTGTTTTAGGTTTGTAAATTAAGGTGTAATTGATTAGCTTTAATTGATTTTAATGTAGCCTCATTATTCCATATGTAATAATGCATCCTTTTTTCCGTGTCGTCACTCTGAGATTATTATTTTTTTATATAAAAATATTATATATATATATATATATATATATATATATATATATATATATATATGTACATACATATATACATATATAATGCTGAATTATGTTGTAATACTAATGGTGATACTAATAATAATAATAATAATACTTTTTATATCATAATACTGAATTAAACGAATAAATAAATAAATAAATACAAATTATAAAATATGTTATTTGTTATTCATTCGATTTACTTTGATGTGTCTCTTAAGCTTAGATCCCACTATCGGCGCACATAGCACAATATGTACCGATTTTTATTGTGCTACATCGGTGCGTTTGACAAGAATTTGGGCAATTACTTTTTGAGCAGTCACATTATCATCGCATATTGTGCTATTTGTTTTCGGTACATGTCGGCCGGAAGAAAAATTTGTGCATAATCTGCAAAACGTGGTCACACTATCAGCGCACTTTTTGAATCATATGTTTTTTGTTTACATGTCTTCGCTGATTGATTTACAAAATTGAAAATCAATTTCTTATTTTACAGCATTAAAGCGGTGTAATAAAAAAGGTAAGCAAAAAAATAGTACAATAACTTCATGCTCAAACTTTTCAGCAATAGTTTGCCAGGATTTATCTCGTAAGTAACGATCCTTGTATTCCGGGCAAGAGTATTCCCAAATGCATGGATAGGCTTCAACAGCCTGAATAAGGTCATGTGTTGACTCGTTCGTCCAAGATCCGGAAACTCGTGGCCTTTTCCTTTTGTTTTCCGGGTTTGATGTAGACAATTCTTCAAAACTTGTTTCGCCTTCTAAAATTTCGTAGTCTGAAAACATTTTTAATGATTTTTTTTTGTGACTACGCGTATTCAGTTTAAATTTTCTTTTTTGTGCTTCTTCCGCTTTTCTTGTGTTTACAAACAGTGTTGTTCTTAAAAATCGGCGCTAATTGTTAATTTTGATCGGGGTGCAAGTGGCCGATTAAAATCGTCGCATTTTTAACAATTTTATTGTTCCACTTTATGTACAGAGTGTTCACATTATCGGTGCAACAGGGTTGTATTTCATTATTTTTAGTCAGCACGATTTCGGCACAGATTGTCCCATTTTGACAAATGTTGTGCGTTCCCACTATCGGCCTATTAAATTTTACAAAAATCGGTACATTGCGCCGATAGTGGGATCCCAGCTTTACGCAGTACCAAGATTATTGTTGAAAAGTTCAACAAAGTAATCAGTGGACAACCCCTAATGTAACGACACTTGTTCTCAAAATTAAGCGTAGTTTACAACAGCACAATATATTTCCTGTTTTCTGTCTATGAACGCCGCTGTAAAAAATAGCATACGAGACATAAATGTGTAACACGCCGCCAGCTATTCGTACTATGCATGTTGTGTAGCTATTTTTACGATGTTTTGATTTCGAGACAGCTCTGAGCTTATTTTTGTTTTTTATTCTTGCTCCATTTTTTTATTTGCTTTATCCATTGAGGGTGTTATCTTTCCTTGGCATTATATACATTAGCATGAGACATACTAAGTACCGTTGTATTACATGATAACTGAAATTAACGACGAATGACGAACCAACGAAATGACAGACAGGGTATTTCTAAAAACAAAATACTACTTGGTAACATTATACCCTCATCTCCTCTAACGGTTGTTGCTCCACATTTTCACGACGCATGCGTTAACAATTACATGTTGTGTTTTCTTATTCTTCTTTATTTTTTTCTACACAAAGTGGAGCCGTAGATACAATGCACTGATACTCCCCTCTATTTCTATTTAAGACGCTTTCGTAACTCTTTCGTTGTGGAACCAACTCCGCTCTCGTTGTGAATATCATTTCCATCATTAATCGCCCATTCATATATGTTTGCCACCGACCCCTACTACACACTGCATGAGGAAGAAGACAATGTCCGTTTAAATGTCAATATTAAACAAACATAAAAGTTACGCACTTTCTCTTTAACTAAAATTGTATTTTCTATATTTTTCGTCTTTATGGCTCGTTTTCAATTAATATTAATTGACAAAGTGAGAGAATTTTTTCCAAACTTACACATGTGAATGAGCACCATAGACGTAATAGCCTGGCGACATATGTAACTATATACACTACGTTATTGGTGGCTGTGCCCCGGCATTTTGTTCTCGCAAGATTGTGGCAATCGGTGCGTAAAGTGTGAAAAGGTTTGCCTCATTATTGTCTTTAGTTTATGACTAATGACCCCGTGTGTATTATAAAAACGTGAATTTTTGGAGCTTGGATGATGAATATCATTTTCAAAAGCCTTGAAATAGCTAAGGTATTACAGTTTGTCGTTTTGCTACGTCATATGCCTTGAACAACCCAATTAACTAATACCAGATTTTAGTAACGAATCGTTTTTGAAAACTTTTGTAGTGGATGTTAATTTTATATCAGTTTTTGTTCAGATTAGTGAGCGATTAATATCATACGCTAAGATAATTCACGATTCACTAATGAATCAAAAAAAAGTTATCTAATATCTGGTAAGCAACCGAGTTCAAGTTTCCCAATAGTATTTTGATTTGAATACAAAGTTAATTTTCCTTCGCATATACCAAGAGCAATGATAAAACGGAAATATTGTTAGAATTCTCGATTATTTGAGTAGTAGCACATTCAGCACGTCTTAAACAATAGTGAATTATTTCCCAGTGCAAATAGTCAACATATTTTAGTAAACTAATGGACAGCCGTAAAATAGGACAGTGGAAGACAGAGGATATAAGTATTATAGACAATCAGGACTGATTATAAAAGCATAATTTCCAAAATAGATCAATTGGAAACATTAGTATTTCTTGCAAACTGTGCAAATGTATAACATACATATAACAAAAAATCAATGTACCCTGTGTGTGGAGACGAAATTAGTATTCATTTTAGTATTCATTTAATGTTTATTGAGTCTATGAACATGATTCTTACAGACTAGATAAAGGAATATATTTCATAATTTTTAAATACTTAAAGAATACTTAAAGAATATTATTTAACATAAGCCTCAAAATATTTTTGGATAAACTAAGATCTAAGTTACATTCCTGAGAAATATGATTATATAATTTCAAAATCCTTAAAATAGGCGCATTAGCAGCATAATTACTCCGAACAGTATTTATGTAAAAAGTATCACAAATTCTAAGACTTCTTTGTGGTACATTAAAGTGAATTTTACTAAGTAGTGCAGGACAATCAACACCACCAGAAACAATATCAGACAAAAAAAGCATTGACAAGATTTTTCTTCTATTTTCTAAAGTTGTTAATCCAATCAAAAGACATCGCACACCATAAGGTGGAAGAACAGTGTCAAAGTTCAGTGAGCGTAAAGCAAACCTAGTAAAAGATTTCTGCACCCTTTCAAGCCTTACTTTGTGCACTTCGTAAAAGGGATTCCATATAACTGATGCATATTCTAACCTTGAACGAACAAGACTAGTAAATAGAACCTTAAGAGTATATGGATCCTTGAAAGAATACCCATTACGCCTTATAAAAGCTAACATTGCATAGGCTTTTGGGATAATAAAGTCAAGATGGGATCGAAAAGAAAAACATGAGTCAAATACTACTCCAAGATCCTTAAACTGAGAAACAGACATAAGAGTGTTGTTCGAAATATGGTAGGAAGAAGGGACACAACGAGTGGTTTTAGAACACGACATGAAAACACATTTTTTCAGATTGAGAAAAAGATAATTTTTCTTACACCAATCATAGAGTTTATCAAGTTCACTTTGAAGGACCACAACATCGGATGCATTTCTGACTTTCAAGAATATTTTGAGATCATCAGCATAAAGCAGACATTTACAAGACACAAACAAAGATGTTATATCATTGATAAAAATGACAAATAACAAAGGACCCAAAATACTTCCTTGAGGAATAGCAGAAGTAGCAAGGAAAAAGAAAGACTTGACATTACCAACAGCAACAACACATTGTCGATTGTGTAAATATGATTTAAGCCATTTCAGAAAACTGGGATGAAAACCCAACAATTCACACTTTTTAATTAACAGGGAGTGCGATATTTTTTCAAACGCTTTTGAAAAGTCAGTATAAATAACATCAACTTGACAGCCTTGCTAAAACGCTTCTATGCAATATTCAGAAAATAACAATAAATTTGTAATGGTTGAACGATCCGAAACAAAACCATGCTGGTAGGGTGAAATTACATTTTTTATTGCAAAGTAAAGTTTGTCTTTAAACAATCGACTCAAAAAGTTTCGAAATAACATTCAATTTAGAGATAGGTCTGTAATTGGCTACATTGTTTTTACAACCAGACTTATAAATTGGAGTTATAATAGCCACCTTCCAACAATCAAGAAAAACACCAGAATGCAATGAACTATTAAAAATTAACATTAGAGGATAAGCCAAATTATCCGCACAGGCTGTAATAAAAAATGTACAAAATCCATCGTCATTAAGACGCATCGACATTTTAAGACCCCGCCGAATACCTTTTAAAACATCATCTGTGGTTACAGAAAAAGATCCAAAATCTAACACATGAGCCATATTGTCAACAACCTGAGGAACATGATTATTAAACAATTCGTAGTTTGATATAAAAAAAGCCGCAAAAAGATTTGCCGTACTTTCAGCATCATCAGATAATTCTTCACCATAATACATCGATGAAGGAATATTTGAACAGCCTTTTTTAGACTTTTCAAATCGCCAAAATGAACTAGGATTTGATTTTATGTTTGTCTCAAATTTGGAAATGTATTGTTTATAAAGATGTTTATTTAGAAAATTGAATTCTCTCATATAGTGCCTATACTTCAGAAAGTAGGATCCTTGATTCGTGCTCAAATATTTTTTATAGAACTTATTTCGTAAGTTTTGTAACTTTATTACTTAGGAACATATGCATCACATATCAACTTTATAGAACTTTTGAAGGAGTTAAAGCAAGAAGAGGTATTGAAATGGAGAAACTCATTATCCCAATCCATACCACTAATGGCAGAATTCACTAAATGAAAATCACAGATTTTAAAATTAAAATGATAAGTATTCATACTGATAGGAATAGTAAAGTATTTGTAGAATGCAAATTCGATCACTGAAGGTACATGATGAATAGTACTTACAGATATTGGTATAGGAGAAACATTAATATTATACTTAATATCATTAGACATAAAAACTAAATATAATAACCTATTTAAACCATTAAAGCAATTATTAATTTGAATGAGTCCAAGTTAAAAAAGTTTATCAATAACATACATTTCTCTATTACTGGATACATTAGAAGGGGAAAGATAATTGGCATCAGGCAGATGAGTCCATGAAACTCCGCATAGGTTAAAGTCACCGAAAACCATTAATTTGGATTTTTCATCCAAACAAGCAACCAATGAAGTAATGTTATCAACATGAGCTTTGTATAAGTCAAAAGTACTAGTGGGTGGCACATAAGGTACGATTACGTAGAGGGACACTATAAAGTCTTTAATCACCACACATAATTGATCCAAAAGAAGATCCGTATTAACCATCACCACAACCATTGACGAAGACAATCTCCGATTAACAGCAATCAAAACACCACCACCACAAACCCAACCAGTTGCATTTCTATCACGACCTTTCCGAAAAAACATTATACAAGCACGGATCAAAAAACTCTTCACTATTGAAATTATCATTGAGCCAAGTTTCAGTGAGAATATATATGTCATAAACCTGATATGAAGTACCAGTAAAAATTAAATTTGACTTAGTTCTTAGACCAGAAACATTTTGATAGTAGATATTTAGTGGGTTATCATCACTATTAGAAAGTGTTTTATTTACCCGATTTCCCTTTGGACAGCCACTTTTGGAAAAAACTGGAAATCTTTGATTTTTACGTTGACAGGCCACAAAGATGGATTTATAATAGTTTCGTAGAATGACGCGGATACTCCAATTTTGAAATTCAAACGATTTAGTAATTCATATTGGGAATCTTTTTTCAACAACTTGTAGCATGAGATATTTGATTTTTCAATTTTAGCATGTTTAATAACATACTCAATGATATCCTCTTCAGAGACTGTAGGCTTAAAAGAAGAGAGATGAAACCATCTTTTTCTACCTACAACTGCCAACTCAGTGTTAGAATTTCTTCCTGCAACAACTTTACGATTTTTCTTTTTTTTATTGATGACTTTCTTCCACTGCTCGGATTGGTTTGCATCAACACTTTGACTGACGGACTCAATACAGGCAACAACTGCACTATTTTGAATTATTCCCTCATTGTCTAGAGATTCAGAGAGAGCATTTGAGTAAGTATGTTGAGTTAAAGGTGTATTGGTGATACATCCAGAATTAGAGAGCGAGTGCAACGAAGACAGCCCAATTACAGGAACTGAAGAATCACTCAATTGAGAATCAATTATAGCAGAAGGCACAAAATCCAACGAAACACTCGAACGAGAATTAACGGCACCATTCACACCAAAATTGGAATTAACTGGAACTGAAGATTGACTCAATTGAGAATCAACCATAGCAGAAGGCACAAAATCCAACGAAACATTCGATCGAGAATTAACGGCACCCTTCACACCAAAATTGGAGTTAACAACCACTGAGCCTTTGAGCGCATTTATACTTGCAGAAAAATTCGCTACTTGCAATGCGATCTCAGTCTCATACTTATTCATCTTCTCCACAAAGCATTATTTTAGCTGCATCATCTGATCATTCAATGTTTTGATTTGTACTTCGAAAACATACGTAATTTTTTCCATACTTCGTTTATCAGCATCCAATAGATTTTCCTGTCCCTTCAGCAACTTCACAGCCACTCCAATGCACTCTGGACAAAATTATCTAAAGACTTCAAAATTTCATTGGAGATGAAATTACAAAACATAAAAAATGCGGTGAAAACTATGCCAATGAAAATTGTACTTTGTGGAAACCATAAATTCAGGCTTGGTAAATTCAACATTAATTGAATTTATTATGGGCGTTCTGTAAAAACATTGATCGATATGGCCCATTTTCATTAAGTCTCGTCCTTGACACGGCTACATCATATGACAAATATTATCGAAAATCAATAGAAATTTATTTTTCCATACGTTCTAATCCTTCAGATTGTAAAAAGTAGAAATGTACTTGAAGGACATCTTTCCTAATCATTTTCTTTAATTATGGTTTGGATTCCAAACGATTAAGCAACATTATACAGCTGTCAAAGTGATATTGATCTCATCGTAAAAAAAAAAAAATAATTATTTGAATAGTAATTCTAATACCTCATGGTTTTGTTCAATTTTTCAATTTTTACTTTTCATATCTGTACAACAGGCCCATATCTAAAAATGTTTACATGAATGTAATAAAATTCCAATGAAAACTATGGTTTGTAAAACGGAAGCTAAGCGGAGACATCAACCAGGGCATATACACAAAATTTCGATTATTGGCTGGGAACCCGGTTTGTATTTAAAAAAATGGCTAATACCGCACATTTTTTATCACGTTCATCCTAACCTGTAAAAAACTATGTATGCCAGCTTCAGATGGAACCGACACATAAACAAACATTAGGAGCCCCTGAATCGACCGGTATATAAAAGGTGGCAAATTGCACTACAATAAGAAATTCAAATATTAGGTGCGCAGCTAAGTTCCCGCTGTTTGCCAATAGATAGCGCCAGCTGTAAATGCTAGTACCATAACTGCCATAACTTAAACGTCACGAGCCAAGCTTAGGTATATGGTAAACATACCGCCTCCACACAATAGTGTAGTAAAAGAAAACTTTTGACGTCATATTCTTTTGGTTGTGTGAATATGTATGATTTTGTGTCAAATAATCATCATATGCGGGAAGTATTTTTGAAACAACGTGTTGAGATTGGTTCCGTCGTTTTAAAAAAAGGTGATTTTGATGTTGACGACCGTTCGCGTGAAGAAAGATGAAAAAACCTTTGAAAACGCTGAAATGACAGAATTGCTTGATGGGGATCCGTGTCAAACGCAGGTAGAGCGATTGCATGCTTTGGGAATGATTCAAAAGCAAGGAACTTGGTTTTGGAAGCCAAGGGACGTTGAACATCGTTTTTTCGTCTGTGAACAACTGCTTCACCGACTAAAAAGGAAGGATTTTCTTCATCGTATTGTATTGTAGTGATGAAAAATTGATTCATTACAGCAATCCAAATAAAATAAAGTCATGGGGGCTGCCCAGTAATGCTTTTTTGACGTCGCCTCGGCAGAATATTCACGCTGCAAATGTTACGCTCTGTAATGGGTGGGACCAGGTTGGTGTTATTTATTACGATCTGTAGAAACAAAGCGAAACCATCGGCATCTACTCCAATTAATTGAACCGATCTCTGCGCGAGAAACGCCCACAATACCGTGACGGAATTGCAGCTTTTCCAGAAAGATGGAGAAAAGCAGTAGCTAGCGATATTTAATACATTGAATGAATTATTTGTAAATATGTTTTCATAATGAAATTGCATTTTTATAAAAAAGCAGCGAGAATTTACTTGCGCAACTACTAGCTTTTCTTTTAAGCAATGTTTGTATAGAAAATGTCATTTTATTTTATATAGCTAATTGGTTTTAACGATGATAGACCGTAATTGATCTCCATGCTCGTCTACGCATAAGCGGCACCTGATCAGAAAATTATTCATTTGGGATCGCCTCAATAATTGTTTGGCGCAATGAGGTCAGGCGAATTGGGAATTTTCGTTGAAACTCCGCCATAACCAGTTTGGCTATGTGTGCATTTGCATTTTCAGCGCAATTCTGTGTACAAAAACTCATTCAACTTCTCTAAACAACGGTCCCCATTGACAATTATGTTTTTAAAATTGTTTTTATTTTAATTTTTTTTTTTTTTGATAAATTAAACTTAAAATACAAATTCATCCTGAGGATACTTCGTATTTTCATCTAAATAATACTATATCATCAACAAAAAAAGAAGAGATTCACGATTAATACGGTCCTAATATTGTTTTCCAGTGGTTAGTATTTTGTTGAGGCTCCTTTGTTTTTTAAAACTGCTAGGCATCGTCGGGGCAAGGTTTTGACAGACTGAAATCAGTATATCATTCCACGCAGCCTGAATTAATTCCCATAGCTGATCGCAATTCGTGGGACACTTCCTTCTAATTGAAGTTTTCACTATATTCCACAAATTCTCAATCGGATTTGGATCGGGAGACTGCGAAGGCCATTGTAATAAATTTATCTTGTTATTCCCAAACCACGTCTTGGTGCACTTTGCCGTATGTTAATATAATAATCCCCAAACAATAATATTACCACCGCCGTGCTTTGCCGTCTTAAGAGTGTATTTTGGGTTGTATTCCGTACTAATTGGTCTTTTTACAGTATGAAGACCCCTATCTGAATTAAATAAACTAATTTTTGTCTCATCCAACCATAGAATATTTCTCCATTTTTCTTGAGGCCAGCATGAGTGAACTTCAGCAAATTTTAGCCTTTGTTGTACGTTCTTCTTCGACAACATTGATATTTTTCTAACACTATGAGCTTTAAGGTTCTCTTTAATAAGTGTTTTTCGAATTGTTGATGTGTCAATTTCTATGTTTAAATCATTTTTTATATGCTTCGATGAGACAAATGGTTTCTTTTTTACACATCGAATGATTCCACGTTTGACTGTAGGTGTAATTTTTGGTTTTCTCCCAAGTGTTTCTCTTACCGGAATCCAATTAACTGCATTTTCAACCATTGTTTTTGAAATTCCAAGCAACCTTGAAATTTTTCTATAAGAATTTCCATCTTTATGCAAATTTTTAATAATTTTTCTTAGTTCTAGGTCACCGTGCTTAGATTTTCACATTTTTCCGTAAAAACTACAAAATTTTGCTGTACTTAAGTTTGAATTGAATTTAAAGTTTCACTAAAGTCACTCTTCTTACCTTTTGTACACAAAAAATAACTTTTAAAAGTTTTGATATTATTTTATTTTAGTTAATCGACAAACTGTTATTGTTAATTCGCACAACTAAAACCAACTGATCTCTGCTTAATAACTTTTTTTTTTTTAAATGTATACAAATTTTAAGAATTTTTGTAACGCAACTTGTTTTTGTAATATATTAGCTGAAAATTAATACAGTTATTTATGAGCAATTCTCCATTTTACTTATTTTCTGATCAAACATTATTGTTGGGCATAAGTGTCCTTATTATTTTTCACATCACAGTATGTGTTCGACTGATTGGCCTAGTAGCATGATGTTCACTGTTGACAACTAACGTTGTCGATTCTCAGAGCTTTGGTTTTCTTGATATTTTTCTCAAGTCCATCATTGCACGCTAGTCTTTCCAGGTCTTCTAATTTTGCATACATATTGGAGATCTTGTGCGAAATTAGACATAGGGCGGGTTCGACACAGCCCATTTGTAATCCCCGTATTAGCCTATGCCAATTTTTAAGAGATTTCATAAACATTTATGGTAGTTATCGTCTAGTCCACCAGCCAGAAAAACGGACGGATATCGTTCAATCGACATTAAAAGGTTTGAAACATATTTGGCTAAAAGACACTTGGTACTTTAAATGTTTCCTTCTTTTTACCGTACCAAATGATGTGTACCTCCATTCCTTCAGGTGGCAATATTAGCCAGTTATTTTCAGAGATGTATATTCTTCTTGTCAATCTCATTAAAATCGATTTGTAACATTTGGTCATGAAAATTCGACATTTTCAAAAATTTTCGAAGCTAACAACATCATATCACCTATAAGACAGGAAGTTAAGCAAGGATCAGATTTGTTGCTTAGCTAAGCATGAAAGCTGTAATTTTGCTTATAAAATCAAGCTGGCGACAACAAATAAAACAGTACTAATATCAGTTCCATCCATATTTTTCCTACCATTATTCTACGCACGTTTTTATCAATTCTTTATTATACGTGCCAGAAGTGTTACGATAACGGTACATGAATGATTAACTTCTAACAGAAGCTGACCATCCCAAAAGTTTTCAGGCGATCTGGCCGCAGCCTGAGAGTAGTACAATGCTAAAGCTTGAAGCAAGCCCTTATCCACAGTCAGTAAAGCCACTAGTCTCCTCCCCTCAAATTCTCATCCAAAATATGGAAACAAACGAAACGCCGAAGTGATATTCAGCAAACCATGACTCATGCCAACGTTTTAGTTTCCTTGCGTATTTATGATAATGTCTTTGGTTAGAGGCAAACCAAAAACAAAATAAAAAAAAAAAAAAAAAAAACGACGAACACCAACATTTCCAGTACCTCACAATGGGTTTTAATCTACCCAAAACCTACAATAGCAACAGCAATTTGGAACTAAAATTATACAATAAAAACTGAGCATATATTGTTATTTCGTGAAATAACAAACGAAAAGAAAAGGGGAATGGAATAAATAACAAGGAGAAAGAAGATAATATACACTATTGCAACAAGTTGTTGGAAGTAGACATGGTAGTATATTAGCAAAGCAATGCAACGAGATAAATTAATGTATATAAACATGTACAAAAATAGGGGTGTCAACAGTTCCCTTTCGTTTAAAAGTTTTTGCTTTGAAAAGTATACATAGTACGAAACTTACCTGTAAATGCTCCTGAAAGCGTATGGGTAAAATTTGAGTCATTTTGTGCACCTTCCGCTTGCTGTTTTATGCTACGTACACTGCCTTTTATTGTTTGTTATTCTTGCTATGAGATGCTACTGCTCTCGTTTTGTTATTGTTTTCGTTTAGCGAGTTTTTTCCCGTTATCCGAGAGACAAAATAAAGTTTTTAAAAATGCAACACTGCAAATATATGTTGAGTTGTAGTGAATGTTGCGATTTCCACGTTACGTTTGCGGTGTTGTGATTGTAATTTGTTGTCACTAACACTTTTTTTTCGTAAAAGACAACGTGGTGATGCGTTAGGAACAAGAAAATTATTAACTGATACGCAAATATGGAAGCAGTTATTATATGCACAATAGTGCTTGTAAAAAAAAAAATGCTGAAACAGTTTGCCATATCTAACGAAAAACGGTATCCTCCTAAGCACTGTGGCATAAGAATTTTAAAATTTAATCTCTTTGAGACCTTCTAGTAGCGTCAAAAGGCAGCAATTACGGTCCAAAATATTTCGCACCTTATTATATAAATAGCTCTTCTCGCGATAACAAATTTTTAGTATTTAGGTTTACTTCTACATGTGTTTGGATCCGACTAAATCCGTTTAATTTTAATGACTTCGGAACAGTTACAAATGTGCCAAATGAATCGACTGGAAGTAAAAAAGCCCTTTCACTTTCCTGTGCGAAAAGTGCCTCCTAAAACACTTTCCTATGCGAAAACCGCCTCCCAAGACAATTTCCTATGCGAAAAGTGCCTCCCAGGATACTTTCCTGTACTAAAAGTGCCTCTTAAGACGCTTTCCTATACGAAAAGTGCCTCCCAAGACACTTTCCTATACGAAAAGTGCCTCCCAAAACACTCTTCTATACGAAAAGTGATTGCTAAAACACTTTCCTATACGAAAAGTGCCTCCCAAGGCACTTTCCTATACGAAAAGTGCCCCCCAAGACACTTTTCTGTACGAAAAGTGCCTCCCAAGACACTTTCCTATGGGAAAAGTGCCTCCCAAGACACTTTCCTGTACGAAAAGTGCTTCCCAA
>JAHXMU010000335.1:958695-1002753 GCA_019455685.1 Philornis downsi | reverse complement strand
GAAATACCTTTTTTACATCCGCTGTATATTTGTGACGATTATTAATATTCATTCTCTATCTCCACCATTATGCTATTATACTCTCTTTCGAACTCTGCCGCTCGAAAATTGCAGTATTATGCACAGGAGTAGGCTTTTGGAACAGCTTCGTTCGAATTCAATGATCTTTTGTTGTTCCTTTTTTTATCGACTGTCACTTGTATTTTGTAACTTTTTTCTTCAAAGCACTCACACAAATAGAGGAAATTTACCGTTCTTATGCGTAATTCCCTTTCGAGCCCTTTTTCAAACGAAGATGACAATTGGAAAAAATGATATATAAAATACATGAAAATTAAAAACTGGGAGTCTTTGGAGATAAAGGGAATTTTAAGTAGTTCACTGGAAAATCTTAAAAAATTATAAAAATTTGACAAATATAAAGCAAAGGTCCAAAATCAAGATAGTACTAACAAATCACAAGTCTCCACGAAAACGCCTCTTAATTTATTTAATATTTTCCACCTTGTTTCTTTGTTTGCATTTATTAACACAGTTGTAGATTTTATTTTATGATCTTGTATAATTCTCTATCAATTGAGCACATTTTCTTAAAAGTTTATTGGAAAATAAGAGTCTTTGCTTATGGCAAAGAACTCCCCAAAATGACTGTCGTTTTTTACATCGGCAAATGTCGTTAACAAGACAAACAACGACAAAAAGACGTAGAGGTGAATTCCATGCACTGACAAGAAGTGGTGTTGAGAAGCAAACCGTGTTAAAGCAAAGTAGTGTTGGTAAGATCCCAGAAATAGCAAAACAAATAAGATTTCATGGAAAAATGTTAGGAGAAAAAAACAGCAAATTATAATGTAATAGCTTTTGTCAAGAAAGGCAGTAAGTAGGAAATTATTTAAAATGTGCGAGAACTGAAAACACGCAATCAGAAAACGATATTTAACTCCGAATGCAAAATAAATTAAGTCACGTCATCAGGTAAAATAAAAGCTAATTACCACGAATAAATTGCACTTAACTACTTGAATTTAACACAGTACCGGAATGTCTTACATTATATTCAATTTAACAATGTAATTTCCACTGCATAAACCGTACATTAACCATCCACGTATGCCACATAAACAAAACGATAAAACACTGAAAACATACGAAAAAGCACCAGCATTAGCACAAACCGCCCACTTTTTCCAACACCATATATTCCTTCCTTTGATAAAACACTTTAATCGCATACAACACTCGCTGGTATTCCCCACACCTATTGAGATGCACGAGATAGAATGAGACAACCATAAAATACAACACAACAAACTCACGAACGTAACTGTTCTATGGATGTATGAGTCTCCTCTACATTAATGGTATGCATTAATTGCACTAATCGTGGAAAAAATCTTCACAAGATTTCCACAATTTTTACGATGTCTTTTCGAGCGTTTTCGTGATAATTTGCTAAAGCGGACTGTAACACAAGTTTTTGCTATACCCTTCTTGTTTTTATTGCGTTCTTATTCCGTTCAACTAACTTTATTTAAAAATTTTCTTCCGGAACGCGTAAAAACATATCGATTTGTACGTGAAAAATGACAGAATAAAATGAATTGGTTCGTAGAATTTCAGTGGTGACTAGTCTCGGGTGTGGTGAGTTTCTGCACTCATGTAGTGTTGCATTTATCTTGAAAATTTGGCATTACTTTGGCATATAATGCCCTATGGAAATTGCACAATTTATTCATGGTCATTCAGGTTTCATATTGGAGTGATAAAAATCTAATTTGAAAAATTTCTTCATATACAAAATAATTCCCAAAAAAATAATCAGTTAAAAAAATGATTATTATTTATTATATTATATTTATTTGCTTATACAGGGTGGGCCATAAGGGTGTTGGCGGTTTAAATATTCAATTAAAAAAAAAAACTACGAAACATAAAAAAAAGATATTTGTATTTTTAAAAAGTAGAAGCATGGGAATTTTTAAGACTTAAAAATAATGTTGTCCAAATGGCTTCCCTCGGCTGCTTTACACTCTTGGAACCGAAGTCAAAAATTTTGGAAAACTCGTTGAAAAGTTGTTCTCGGTATTTTGTTACTTTCCTGAATAATGTTCCTCTTCAACTGCTCTAAATTGGTCGGATTATTCTCGTAGACTACCGATTTGAGGTAGCCCCATAGAAAATAATCGCATGGAGAGAGATCGGAGCTACGTGGGGGCCACTCAATATCCCCTCTTTTGTTGAACCGCTCTAGCATTAAATTGACAAAGTTAAGTCGGTTATTGGCATCATCGGGTTTTCATTCTTGGACTATCTGAATCTTATAAGCCTTCAAATGCAAATCGCGTTTCAAAATTCGTCGTAAAGTTGTTCTTTTGACATCCAAAGACTGACTTCTCTTACGTGTTGACTGTTGCGGATTTCGCTGAACTGAAACACGAACACGCTCCACAATGTCGGCTGATCTTGCAGAAACTGGGCGACCACGAACCGTAATTGGTACTGTTGAGCCGGTTGTTTCGAACATTCTGATCCATTTTCGTATCACATTGCCGCTTGGAACTTCACTTAAATCGTGTAAACCGTGTTCATGCTGATACAAACGTCGTGCAGTAATCACTGATTTATTGTTTTCGTAATACGCTCGGACACAAAATGCACGCTGCACTCCCGTGTACGACTCCATGGCGACTAAATTTCCAGGAAGCGCAGCGAACAACATATCCCCCCGCCATTCCGCGCCGCGCGTTACCGAGAAATTGAAGAATTAAATCGCCAACACTCATATGGCCCCCCCTGTACTTAAAAAACAAACAATTCAGGAAAAAGCACTAAGGAAAATAGAACTTATTGTTATCACTTTTTAATGTGATTGAACTATGCACATCAGTTTGCTTGGTTGGTTAGTAGACTCTTTAACTGACGTTATCTTTATTATTTGTTTGGGTAGCCAAAGGTTGTGGATAATGATATCGAGCTGCCGCCTTCTGGTAACTCCAATACAAATTAATCTATTTACCGAAATTTGATCTTAGTTTCGAATTTCTTTATAATCCTCGCTAATTTAGAAAAATGGTTTAATAATCTGCCCTCCTTCTAGTACCTCCCATTTAGCACATTCATTCTTAAGTTGATGCCATTTATTCTGCTACCTTGGAATCAGCAAAGTGCGGCACACTTCAAACGTTTGATTAACTTGGGTCTGAGATTAGAAAAATAAAAATTTACGATTTCCCACAATGCAACCTGTAATTCTCCTGTAATTTGTAGACGATTGGATGTTTTTTGTATTTCTTAATAATATTTTGTGAAAAAATCCAACGTATTTAATTTCCAATAAATCAAATTAATTATTATAATCACTGGCTACTACTTTGTTAATTGATATCAACATTTTTCTTGATAAATTTGTAAACAAAATTTTTTGCTGTTCTGAAATTGTCATGATGAAAGTTGTTTTCACGAAAATTTGTTTGATGAAACATCCAATAATTTCATGCGTAGAACCATTTTCTTTGACACAAGGGAAAATGTGATATGAGCATGTTTTTTATCTACATTATTTATTTCTTTAACTGTCAAAGAGGTGTAGAATTGTTGCGGAATACCAGAGCAAATCCGGCCAAATATGGATAATGAATTTAAACTAACTTTAGTAATTTAGTTAAATTCAAAGAGAAAGTGTCTTGATAGACTCCTTTCATATGAAGAAGTACCTTAAAAGGCATTACTTATTACGATTTTACTTAGAGGGGATTCTCCTCTAAGTAAAATCGTAATACACTTTTCATACCTAGAAAAGTTTTTGAAAAAAACTTTTCATATGAGGAAAATACACTTTGCGTTAAGAAATGCTTTCAAACACGCAAAGAAGTGTCCTAATACATATTTTTAAATGAAAATGATACCATTCTTCATGAAAAGCACCTTAAATTTTTTCCGTACACTTATATATTATATCTTTCTTCATAATAAACATCACCCATCGCAGCTTTCTATTTTAAAAATATCTCCCACGACATTTTTTCATTATGGAAAGTGTCATAATTCATGTATGAGAGAGGCCTTCAGCCGTATGTGAAAAGTGCTTTGGTGATACTTTTCTATGTTAAAAGAGTCTTCCGTGACATCTTTTCACATAAAAAGTGTCTTTCGTGATACTTTTTCATATGAAAAGTGTCTTTCGTGACACTTTGTCATATGAAAAGTGTCTTTCGTGACACTTTTCCATGTGAAATGTGTCTTTAATGACACTTTTCCATGTGAAAAGTGTCTTTCGTGACACTTTTTCATATGAAAAGTGTTTTTCGTGACACTTTTCATGTGAAAAGTGTCGTTCGGAACACTTTTCTATGTGAAAAGTGTTTTTGGTGACAATTTTCCATGTGAAATCTGTCATTCGCCACACTTCTATGTGAAGAAGGTCTTTTTTATGTCAAAAGTGTCTTTTATGAGACTTTTTTATATGAAAAGTGTCTTCCATAGCTCTTTTTTGTATACAAATTTTATTTTATGACACTTTTCCATATGAAGGGTGAGTTTTATCATACTTTTCCATGTTTCTTTTCGGCATGACGCTTTTTGGCATTTCCAAATGTGTTTTAGAAGGCATATTCTGCACAAAAGTCTTATAGAAGACCCTTACTGTGTAGACATTTCTTTTCATTGGCGAAATTGTTTTCCAAGATTATCGTCTAAGCGGAAAGTGTTTTTTTATTTGTATTATTATTATTATTATTATTATTTTTGGACGAATATGATATGGAGAAGTGAGTAATTGTTTGTTGTATTTTCAGATATACATTAACAATTTATGACGGCTCCTTTTTTTCTCGAGATGATAACATTGTTATTTTAATTTTTAATGGTTGTTTTAAATCCACTTTCTTCGGATCTTCAATATCAATTACGATTTTGTTTAAATTTGATATATTAGTAAATATCAACTAATTCGCACTATGCGTCAGTTAGAGGTATATCACCTTCGACATAGTTGCAAATTTAGCTCGTATTAACTGTGTAATTTTCTTTGCGTAATTACACCACAATTGGAAATCGTGGTAACCCCCATGTAAATTTTCCACGGGGCCCTTTCAAACAGCACCACTAATCCTGCTTTTGCAAACAGCTGTGTTTACCTGCTGCTAACTGAATGAATCGTAATACTTCACACCATATGGCAACGACTTTCACTACGACAACAGACATTTTGGCACGTGAAGTGTGATTACCATTTTTGGTTTACATTTTGTTGCTGGAATTCCTTTATGTCTATAATTACTAATTGTCAAAATAACCGGCGATTAATAACTAATTGCACGCACATTTTCAATAAAAATTTTACAAATACGTTGTGATTTTCCTAAAACTGAAAGACTAAACCTTTTATTAAAAGAATTCTCGGTGTTGTCTGAAGAAAATCGACTTAAAATGGATAAAAGACAAAATAATAAGAAAAACAATAAGAATAAACACAACAAACTGAATAACAAATCAACAATGAAATTTCCAAAGCTTTCTACACCCGACCGTCGGGAGTTGAAAGACTTGATAACGAGGCTCCTGGAGATATGCTACGTGGAAGCCAGTAATCCCAAAGAAGAATGGGAGCAATATCTGCAGTTGCAAGAGATACTCAAGCGCGTACAGGTCTTGGAAGCTCCACTCCAAAGGAGAAGGGCCACAAGTAAAAGCAATCGCTTGGAAAGTATCGACAAATTCTATCAGTGGTCGAAGGAGCATGGCATCAAATATGAGGGTTTGCAAATCGAGGAATTTTCCGGCTACGATTTGGGTTTAAAGGCCACGCGGGAAATTAAGAAAGATGAAATACTTTTCACCATACCACGTAAATTGGTTCTATCTGAAGAACATCCGGACTATGGCTTTGCCAAGGATTTCTTCAAGCTGTCGAATCTGAAATTGGCATTTGTTTTGATGATCGAGTCCCTAAAACCGAATAGTTTTTGGAAACCTTACATAGATTTGTTGCCGGAGACTTATAATACTGTTTTGTATTTCTCTGTCGAAGAAATGAGCCAGCTGAAGGGTTCAAATTGTTTATCTGCCGCCTTAAAGCAATGCCGTTTGATAGCAAGACTTTATGCTACGATATATAAATGGCCCTTGACTGAGATACCGATAGCGGATTTCAAAGAAATGTTCAACTATGATTTGTACAGGTAAGTTTACGATATACAGGGAAAAGAATAAAGGTACGTGATTAGTTTCGTAGGGCATCCTTGTGTATCTTGAGGAGACTTGGCATTATTACATTGGTTCGGGATGGGCAAAACGGTTTAGAATATGGCGGTGCTCAAATTAAAGAACATTTCATCTTGATGCTAAATATACCCCCCGTGGATCAGTTTGATCCGTCCCAAGTCAAAGTGCGGCAAACTATAAAACTTTTCGTCCAGCGTTCAATTTCAATTTATTACCCAATTAACGGCTTTGAATTAAGTTGCTTCGAAATTGTTCCTAGCAAAAAAATTCTTACGCCCACTGATACTTTATCTACTAAAGTCTTAGTTTTATGACAGATCAAACCGTTAAAATCTCAGTATTGTTCGATATTTTATCGTGGAAGACAATCCAGTACAGTGTCTACAAAAATTAGCATTTTACGAGGAAAGTGTTTCGTGATCCATAACATCAGCTTGTTATTTATTAATATTATATTGGAATTCATAATCTCAGCGGCATTTGGTTCCAAGAAGACGATACAGTTTGCCAAATATACCGTAAAATCAAGGTGTTATTATGAGAAACATTTCACGTTTTGAACCTCTGAAATATCTGCCTATATTATTTAATATCACAATTTTAGACTTGTTCCTTTAGGGCTACATAAAACTTGAAGTCTACATGGACAAGTCGGCTGCGATTAAAAAGTGCTGAGCCGATTTTATTCGCGTCATTAACCAAATATCACTTCATGTCAGCGGGTAGACTATTCGTCAATCTCACTATACGAGCGACAAATTCTAGGAAGGCTATAGTGAATGGAAAATTTGCCAAAATATATCCAATAATTTTGTGAGCGCAAGCAGCTATTCGTTCTACATGTTGATACAGGAGTGTTGTCTTTAGAATCGGAAATTGATTCTCACCATCCATGATATTTATGAGTTCTCAAAGTAACTTTAGTTCAAACTATCGCTCACAAGCTCTACTCATTCCGTGTTTCATAATTACTTGTTATGACTCTTGTAACCGATACCGTTCTATTGCTGGATTAAATTTTCAAGCCCTTAAGTCTTGTCATACTTTTGCCATCGTCGTTTTCAAGCATCTAAATGTGGTTCTTGTATTCGTCTGCGTTTGCAATTCTAAGGATACTACTTTATAACATAACTAACCCTGACGTGCAACTTAATTATATTGAGTAATTAATTTATAGGTTCTTTTTTCAGAAGTAATACTTCATACTTTTCTTTAGGACTATTCATTTGCAATATTGATCTTTTTCAAAGATTATTTCTTACAAATTTTGGTCACAACTACGTCTAATATGGTCCCTTCCAATTTTCCAATTCGAATTGTCGATGGAACGTGTGATATTTTCACTTGTGCATCTATCTGCTTTTAGTAGTTTACAGAAATGTTCTCTGCATAATTGAAGCGGGGAGGGTGCCCTGTTCCATTATATTTGTTTTTTATAAGGAGTAGTACAATTTGTCAATATTTGATGTAAATCTCTATAAAATAGCATAATTTTTGTAATTTTGATCAAAAAGGTAGTCGTTTCCAATATAACGCTTGGACTTATTTCGGTATTTCATATGTATATATCATATTTGCGAAACTTTATAATAGTATTTAGTTTGATATATTTCCTAAATATTTTAATAAGATCTTAGTCAAATGCGAAGTGATATTGTCGCAAAGCAAAACTTTGGCAAATTTTCAAAATTAGCAGTAGCTGCAAAATTTGACAAATGATACAGCAGTTAGGCTGGAAATAAATATTTGCGTCTTATGCATGTTGAAGTCATTTTTGACTCCGCATATTTGAAATTTGTGCCATTAATATTTATCAATATGTATGCAATAGTTTCAATTTCAATTTCAATTTCAATTTTCAATTTTATGCGCCAGCCCTAAATACTAGTATGGCAAAGAAAACACGTTTTGTGCAAGAGCATTGTAGAAGTATTGGAAAAGCAATGAAATGCACTAAGCGTTGGATTCGAATTTTTTAAATGTCGATGTACAATATTTTAAAGGCTAGAGCACAGATATATAAAAACAGAAGATGGTTCTACACCACCTAAATGATGCTCCTATGTGCAATAGAAGAAAAGGATCTGGAAAAGGTACACATTCAAATGGAATGCGATAGGGCTTTATTTGTTATTATTCCAAAACTAGCAAAGGAGCACAAAAAACAGTTAGGATTGATTACAACAACAAAAACTCCCAGTTCAGAATATTTAAATTCGTTTCCATGGTAATGAGTAAGAGGGGTAGGTATTCGAACTATTCAATGTTAGGTATCGGCAGATCCAAATAGGGATTTAATTGCAAGCCGCATTTGATTTTACGATTGATCAAGGCACCACTACTAAAAAATAATAATAAAAAAAACAAATTGGAGATGAATGTAAGATTGCTGAAAACTAGATTATATTTAAGGAAATATATAGGTATAGCTAATTATAAATAGGCGCTCGTGTTTTCAAATACATATTTTTAAAATTCTTTCTTTACCATTTTAATAATTTGTTTTAAATCACATCATTGCTATTCAATCTGATCAAATTCGACATTTTAATAATGATCCAAAAAGTTTTGAACTGTGTCTGTGTCTGTGTCTTATCACCGTCGTAGATAAGATAAGCTGGTCGTAACAGGAGATTTTTGTATGGTTAAAGCTTTGGTAGGTGTCTCGATTTGATTTGTTAGATCCCTCATTGCAGTTGTTTTTAACCTCTGATTTATTACCGAAAAGCGCTTTCAGCAAATAAAAAAAAAACTTAATAATAAGTAAATAATTATATGCAGTTACTATGGGATTCAATGTCTTTTGATTTATGCGATCTACATTATAAATGCTCGCTTTTGCTATGCAAATTCTTCGCAATGTTACTTAATCTGTGTTACCGCCTTGTCGTTTCAGGGATTTATACTTGGTTTCTAACAGCTTAGTGGTAAAAGTGTTCTATTTTTTAACAGCGCATGCCGAAATAGTTTTCATCGAATAAAATAGAAGAAATTTTTTTCGTTTAATTACAATATCATTTAAAGCAGTTGCGTTGTTAAAACCAGGGTTACAACTATATGAAATTTAGTGTTGTCTCAATTCGGTGATTCTCCACACCTTTGAATCTCCAGTCCTCTTAAGCCGCGGTTTTAGTTCGGTTCAATGATTCAAATTAGAACAAATATTTTATTGGATTCCTATTTGTTTGGCATATAACTCATAACTAGCGCCCCTTAGGTTGGAAGCATTTGGAATGCGTAGCTTTTTTGGACAAAAATCAGAATTCTGTCCCAAATTTTTCCCAGCATGTAACATTTTAAGGAAATTTGCGATTGAAACTGCCACTAAATGCTTAAAAATCGCTCCATCTGCAGATACTTGTGTCGGAGGTATGAATAGCTTCAGACAATTTCCTTATGTTGAAAGTGATTTGCCAAACATGAGTATTTCCTTAATCAGATGAAGACTTGGCTATGTGTCCATCATCGTTGACAAAAATGTTCAATGTTGTATGAATAATGTGATGCACATCAAAAATGGATGTAATTAAACGAAGCAAAATACAGCTGGTTAGGTGCTTTTGTACAAACAGTCTAAAAGCCCTTGACGATGGGTTTGTGAACGCCAGAGAAGAGGGCGAACAATATTTCGTTGGAACACACATTGTATTCCTATCATGTCCTGGTTTGACTAATTGTAGAAGAATTTGTGGAAACCGAAGAATACGGAGTTTTTCACCATGTACGGCCAAAAGTTGAGAGGGTTATAATAACGTTAGCATTGGCCGCCTATAAAAGTATAAAAGTTATCCCAAATGAGCTTAACACTGCAATATATGCCGAAAACACGGCCTCAGACTATCGGTTGACCTCTACTTATCAATGGACCATTTGTGTAGATGTTGTAAAAACAACTTTTCTTGTGAAATGATAAAAACCTTTAAAATTTACAAATTTTGTCACTTTCATATAACAGAATTAAAACATCTTTTTGTTAAAGTTTATAATTTTTTTATTGAAAATTATTTATTGTAATGCTACATTAAATGTAATCATAAGTGTTTATATTTATATATGTTGTGTATATATATAGAGTGTATATATATTTGTTGTTGTTACTTTACTTTAAAAATCTATTAAATTTACTATTAACTCAAAACAATACCAGTTGTATGTATATAAATATATGAATAACAATTAAATCATTAAAATAAGGCAAACAAAAAATTAACAAACATTTTCAATAAATACTTAATAACGAAACTAGAAAACAAAAACAACGGGCAAATTATGTTATTAATTAATAATTGTTAAACGTTGTGGTGTACTGGGGTATTCGGGAAATTTCAATCAAACGAAAAGGCATTTGAACGAGAGACTCAGTTCAAAAGTCAAGCAATCCATGCAAAACGAATTCAAATTGACAGAAACTATTTTTGAATTATGAATTGTATTTAAGCTCAAAGTAATATTTACATGGAAGTTTTGAAAAAAGTTCTTAAGTCACCATTTAGTTGTACTGTGAAATCCTTCAATAATTTTCCAAATTGATTTTCGTTTGCAGTCATTTCTCTGAAACCCCTTGTTTTTGAATGTGTTAAAAGTTATGAATACTTGGCCTCCTCCTTATGTGTTATACGGTATTAAAAATGAAACATTTTGTATGTACGAAGGTATATTTTATCGTTTGTTTTCAATTTCGTTTTACAATTCTCGTTTCTCGTTTCACTTTTTCGTTCAGTTTTGTTTACAGATTTCGTTTTCTCCCACATAGATTATTGTCACGAAAAACATCTTGTGTGTTTCTTCTATTCAGTAAAATGTTTTCTTTTTTTTTCATAATTTTTGTAGTTTCTTTCCATAAAAATGTATTTATTCATGTTTCCACTCTGATTAGTTTTGGGGTTTGTTTTTTTTTTTGCTAACGAACTATTAAAAATGTGCCATTTGTATTATGTTGTTGTTGTTGTTGCAGTTGTGGAAAACCATTAGACGATCATTGGATTTGTATTTGGGAGTTTTTACACCCTCTATCACAAAGTTTTGGTATAAAAGAGTTAAATTTTTTTAAATTGAGAGTATTTCGTTGCCAGGTGAGATTTAATATTCGTGTGTGGAAATATGTATTTTTACAAGTTCGACGTAACATAAAACTTGTTTTTCATTTTGAGCTTCTGAATAATTTTTAAAGGGATCTAGGTATCGTGGCACGTTCAAGCTTCAATATTTTTAAAATACTACTTCCATTTATGGTAACATCTTTTCTGGAAAAAATGTTGCCTTGTTAGGGAACAGCATTCCTAACATTTAGGACCGAATTTCGAAAGTTTACAATTTTCTGGTAAACTTCCTTTTAAAAATGGACATCAAAAATTGATATTTCTATATAAAAATATACATGTTAATTAAATATGTTCATCTCATTCAATAAAAAGTTCCAGCTTAACAGCCACCTGCCCTAAATAAAACTAAGTAGTCAATTACGCATTTTCAATCCTTGCGGAATACGCAACAAATAGTCCCATTTTATTTCTTAAATTAATCAATTATACAAATTTTCATCCCGTAGTTTATTAGAGAATAAAAGGACAACAATTGTGCATTGTTAGATGATGTAACGACATATTTTCATTTTGACGATTTTTTGATCGAGAAATAAGCATGTGACGATTTGAAAATGACGATTTTCGAAAATATACTAATAGTATGGGGGGCAATCACTATTTCAATTGTGTTAATAGAAGACGTCGTCTTAAAAATGGATTAGTAAAAGGTGAATAGAATATGGTTTAGATTTAGATGAATTAACCGATATTTGCAGCACAAAATCATCGTCGTCTGACCTGTGAATTTGCTAAGTTTTTTGACTGCATCATCACTATTCGATTATTTAACTTTCAATTTAAAAAATAGGGCAGAAAATTTTGTAAGTATAAATGGTTTCGATAAAAAAGGATTGGTCAAAGGTCATAGCGAATTTCAGTCATTTTCTAGATAAACCCTCATATGAATTTCAACGTTTTTTAATAGAACAGTTTTCGATATATTGCTGGTTTTCACATTTTTGTCTTTAGAATAGCTGATTAATAATAAATGTCTATGTTTTCGATTGACTGAACTTTATATTATATCAAAGGATATTGAAACAATTACTTTTGTATTCAGAAACTTTTGGATTTCAAACCAAAATAATGTTATCTCAAATCAGACACTGCAAAACCCATTGACAGTATTTGTTGATTGTGTTATTGATAAATTACAACGGAGACCCAACTTGCGTCTTTCCAATGTTATCTGTATTTATGCATCTTGCTATGGTTCGACTCACTCTTCAGCGAATGTAAAGTTATTTTAATAAAGCTAAATTCCGAACAGAGTTACAGGCAAGCTTAATAAAAAGTTAGTTTTATTTAGGTCCACTTCCAGTTAACAATTTTATTATTTGACGATTTTGATGTCTTTTTCGCTAACTTAGAGATTATCCTTTAAAATTAATTGACAACACAGCGTAGGGAAAATGATGAAGTAAGAAAGTTTTATTTGCATCACTAAAATATAAAATTGACCAAAATTTGCCCAATTGAAAACTGAAATCTATTATTTGGCACATCTCAATAGTACTATAGCGGTGTTATCAAAACTAAGGAAATTTTAATTTTAAGGCTTCAACTGATGTCAATGATGCGTTTATAAGACTGTATCTGAATATTCTGTGTCTTATTTTTGCTTTGGATGATATTTGTAAATGACATTCAACTTTAATTTTTGTTTAGTATTGCCAATATGGATGTTGATTAAACTGAAGGAAAGACGTCTGCTGGTCACTATGGATCATAAGTGCGATCGAGTGATAATATCATAATAATTTTTGGGATGTTTCGCCGCAATCGTAATAACGTCAAAGCAAACGATCAATGGTTATAATTTCACAAGCTTTTTGGATCATTTCAACATCATTCTAAGAGAAAGTATTATATCGTATTGCTGAACATCAAAAATTTGTCGGAAGGAAAGAGATTATCAGCAACTAATCAATGACGTTGTGCAGTATTTTGAGCGGTTTGAATATTATTATATTCTTCTGAAGAGTAAATCTTTAAAAAACGCAAATTTGTGGCTATCCTACTATAGCACTTGCGAATTACAGAGAGGTAAATATCAGAAATGTCTAGACTTATTTTCTTACTAATCGCATTATTCGGCAGAAGTTGGATACAGTTTATAGAGCTTAAAGAAGAAATGAAAATATGCTGTTTTCGTAAATATATTAAGATCTGCATGAGGTATAAGAGAAATGTAGAAGAGTGGTAAATTATATGGTGTATGAAATTTCTCAATTGCAATTGATGTCTTCTCAGAATAAAATAGGAATTCTTCTTTCAATTGATATTCCTATTGAAATCCCATATTGAATGGTTCCCCATTTGCAACCGATGCTTTTATTTTATTTTATTTTTATAAAACATAACGATCATTTGTGGCGGGTCCGCAAAGACAATTTGCTGAACAGTATTTGTAATCATTTTTGCAAGTTCCCCTCCATTGTTCTCTTCTTTGCCATGAAATACCCAACTCTATAATATTTTTTTTTTTATTTTTGGAAACAATCAAAATGCACAAGGCGCTACATCTGGAGAGTAGAGTTCCTAGCACATTACCGATATTACATATATATAAGCAATAGGCGCAGTTCTTCTTTTTAGTGTTTTCCCAATAACTCTTTAAAACCTTGGGGCAATAAAATTTCAGTATGCCATTTCGCAGTTACTGATGATCAGTTTCCAAAGCAATGACGGTTATATCCTTCTCTTTGGGGAAGTTAACTGATATTACTTGTATTGTCATTACTTTAGTATGTCGTCTTGTTTTAACGGGTGGGTTTAGCTATTTCTTGACTCCACATCATTGAATGTTGCTTAGTTTTAAGGCTGTAATTGCTTAATTATCCTTTGTAATATTTTGCTACGTGGTACGAAGAGACTGAATAAAGTTCGCTTGATAGACTAGAAAACACCGTTTGCAATTGAAACTTAGAAAACTTAAATTTCAATTATAAATAAGACATTTTATTCAATATTAAAAATATATAAGTTAAATTTTATATGTTTTGGAGGGTGGATTTTCACTTTTTGGACTCTACACCACGAAATGTTGTTTAGTTTTAGGACTGTATTTGCAAAAGCACGCTTAAATACCGGTTGGAATATTTGAAAGGTGCACAAAACGCCTACGTACTTCTTTTTAAGCATCGATTAAAATACAGGGGACCCATTGTGATAAATTTTTTTTCATATAAGAGTATTTTTTGATAATTGGCATAGACCAGTTTAGATTGCCGAAATAATTTTTCATCAAATGTCTGTTTTTTAACGTTTCAATGCGATTGGGCTACGTCCGTCTGCCGGATTGGTAGGACCGATAGCTGCCGTAAATCGTTAAGAAATTTCTTAAACTTGACGCATACTACTATTTTTCCACAATGTATCTGGGGGACTGATCCTCCGCTTGCAGTATTTTCCATACAAATTGATCGATGTACCAAAATTCAACCTTTCCTCTGTTATTTTCTATTGTTACGCTGCAGTAGTCCATTTGCAATTCTTTGTAAAATTTGTAGAAAATCATCAGAGAGTCAAATCTTTTTCTTCTATTATCTCCTCTATTAATGACCGACGTAACCCTTATATTCTTAGATCCAGTTGCACTACATTCTGTCAAATTAGACACACGTCAAGGTTTGGTTTGAAAGAACTGAGAATGGTCGGTATGGCTACATCTATCGTATTTTGGTACACCTCATGCAATTGGTCGATTTACCGAAATTCAGCATTTCCCCTGTAATTTCTAGCTAGTATTTCTATTTCTTATTCTATTCTATTTCTAATTTTGTAAAGCCTGCAAAGTTTGCGAAAATGCGACCGTACCTCCCAAACAAATGACTTAATTAGCTCAAATCCTTATTTTGTTCGTATCTATCATCCAATTGGACAAAATTTAGTTTGGGAGACTTGGATCTGAGTTTAGGAGACTTGGATCTGAGAATGAAAATTGAACACATTTTCACACTTCTGCTTTGTTCACATAAATTAACCGATCTTCAGAGATCCAAATTTTCTCTGTTATTTGTAATTATACACTCAAAAAAAAAGTAAAGTAATTTTGAGTCAAAACGAACACAAATTGAGTAAAATTGATATCCATATGGCGAAAAGTATATCCTTACCAAAAATAAGTAAGAAAATTATTCGAGAATTTTCAAGTACTTATGTTAAGTCGTACCATTTTCAGTCAAATCAAGTAAAATTTAGTGAAACTTAACATAGATTTGGTGTATTTATTTGAAGTATGTTTTCAACCTAAATACAGTACGAGTTTTTTTTTTTTTTTAGTGCAGTTACTTAAATTGTTATTGGGGAAAATCGGACAAGTATCCACGCTTCTTCTAGTACCTCCCACACAAATGACCGATTTAATCTTTATATTCTTAGGGTCATGTGTTTCATTCATTCAATTCAAATTGCATTCATTTCGGTATGATTTTGAATACTGCACAATTTCAGTATTAGTACCGAGAATGAAAATGGGCTGCATAGCTATTTCCCTTAGGGTACTTCCTGTAGAAAATAATTTAGTAGAAAATAATTTTTTCCTTTATAATTTGTAAGCGAAAAGATTGACTAAGCAATAATTTTTATTCTTTTATTCTGCGTTAATTCAGACCCGTATTTAATAAAAACTAAATAAGACAGAAATTTCTGTGCCGCTGAATCGTTGATTTTGGGCTTTTCTGCGACAAAATTGCAATGTCTGTCAAAGTTCTCTTATGATTTGCACAATTTTCTTCCTATACAGAGAAATGATCGGTTTCGAACTTCATTAACGTAGTCATAAGGGGTAGAAGGATGACCTGTTTGTCTTTCACTAAATATTTTGCACAGGTTTGAACTTACTTCGAAGTCCGCAAAGAATGTTGAATGAATATATTGCTGATTTGGAACAGCTGGCTTTACTGACACTGATCCCTTGCTTCGATTTCAATTTTTCTCGTTGTATAGTCTACTAGAGGCTAAATTAAGCACTATCCACTGAATTGGCTTAACTTAGCAGGTGTTTCTTAAGCTTCAGTGAAAAATAAACTAAAACTTAAAATGTAACATCAAGCAAAGAGTTCAATTTTCGAAAAGCTTAAAAACTGATCTAAAAGTTGTGAAGGATGTGATATAGGAATAAGAATTCGATAAATAGTAAGCGATTTTGATTTTGATTTATCAAATATATGTAACATGGTTGATGTAGCCGAACTTTCGCTAGGACCCTCGTAACATTCATCTAAAATTTATAAATTCTCGTTTTCTCTTTTGTCCTTTTATATGAAATTTTTCTTAAGAAAAGCTTCTCGATAGAGGATGTATAATATTCGACCACTGCCGAAAATTTTCTTTTTGGTATTCTTCTACTTGTATTCAGTTAGTTTCTTTTGCTTTATTTTTACTTGTTTTTTTTTTCTTTTCTCTTTTCATTATATTAATAAAGACTACTAAACCTTGTTTAATTTGTAATTACTTTGTGTGTTCGTTTTTGTTTTGTTTCTTTTCAAAAAATACCACAGAAAAATCAATTCGATTTCGATTTAAATTTTTAAAACGAATTTCTCAGTGTATCAAATAGGTATTCTTGCACTACGGGTGAATCGGCATCCATGGTGTTCATGTTATGCTTTGTGGGTTTACTGTTGATGGCGGTGGCGGCGGCGGCGGTGGTAGGGTTGGTGATGTTGTGGCCACTGGTCAGTGAAAAACTCAACGATGTCGTCGAGCCGCGCAGATTGCTTGAGCGTTTCAGGTCGGCGAGATTGCAATTACTTAAAATCGATAAATTTGTGGGATTCTCATTGTTGGGCAAGCGCTGGAATAACAATGAGCTTTGACGTTGCAGATGCTGGGGCTGGTGGTGCTGGAGTTTACTACTGCTACTGTTGCGGTGTAGTACGTTGCCGCCAACAGCTGGCATTGCTGACGTTGCTACCGCGACGGTTGTTTGTGATGCGGCTGGCGAGGGTGTATTTGGCACTCCAGTGGTGGTGGTGGTAATGGTGGCAGCCACAGATAAACCACTGCCGCCCATGAGATTACTCATTTCCCTCAGTGAGGAATGCCGCGATGCTATATTCCCGGGCATCGCGGTAGATGTTGCCGTGGCTGTCGTCGCTATTGGAGGCAACTTGCTCTTCATGGCATTATAGGATTTCATGATGTTGGTCATGCGATGCCGCTTTTGTTTCCAACGACAGACCGCAAATATCACCATAAATGTGACGAGGGCCGTCAAAACTATAGTAGCACTGGCAACTATAGCCGACTTAATACCCGCTGGCATATTTGCATAAAAGTTGCCAATTTTATGGCTGGCCAGAGCTCCGGCCGCCACTGGACTCCGTTTAAAACCATGACCCGACAATTCCAAATCGATTAAGTCGTGCGCTCTATTCTCCAAATTGTCCACAATATCAACTTCGGCCACTCGAACTGCGGCCTGAATTGGGGGCTGAGGCCTGTAGTCATCATCGTCGTTGTCGTCATCGTCCTCATCGCCGTTATCTTGGCTGTCGCTGTTGATTATTGCCAACTCGTTTTCTTTAATATCATAATCGTCTTCATCAGAAGGTACCTCCAGCAGCATTTTCGGTTGGGTTAAGTAGAAAGGAGATGCTGCCTTTTGGTTGGGTGCTTCCTTTTTCGAAGTGCTGGTGGTGGCCAATGATGCTAACGCTAAGGTTTTCCAAGAGGGAAAGAAACTTAAAGATTTATCCGAACGATCGGGTAGAAGGTTAACTGAAACGGCAAAGAGTGAAAAAGAAAGGGGGTGAATAGATAAGACCGATGGAAATAATAAGAAATGTCAAAAATGTCTAGGAAGCAGCTTCCCATAAATTTGTGTTTTTTTGCCAGTGAGAGGCTATACTTCAACAAATTCACTTGCCTTCTGCTCGACTTCCAACCTTACTTGTTCAACCGCCTGATAGTTCAATAGATGTCCACTTCATTACGGGTTAATATATCTATGCTGGATCACAGTTTCCCTATAAGCTAGTTCATACAAATAGCCAACCATTAACAAACTCGGAATCTATTGGGTCCAGTATGATTGCCATAGGAAGAATTAAGTAGGTGGCAGTGCTATAGCTTGATATATATGTATCTGGAAATATTAAGCTTCCAGAACTGGTCTACTCCATCCCAATCAAGGATCTAATCTCACAATGAACAGTTAAAATTAAAAGGCATATGCTTTTAACTAATGCAACCAAAAAAGTCACCGGCCCAACATCCAGCCTATTCCAGAATTCACAGTCTACATTACTATACAGTGGTATTTTAGCCGTTCACACTATCTCCATGAAATATTGCAGAAAGGAGATCACCTAAGACCGAACGTCTTGTTACCCGAAATTCTGCTGTAACCTTTAATTCAAGAGCAGTGCAGTAACAAGGGTAAAAAAATCAGTCAGCAAAGGCGAATTCAAATTGCTGAATATTTCAATATTCAGCCTGAATCACAAATGTATTTTTATCCTACTATTCGGTAATCCAATAATCTGTGACGATTCCTTCATTATTTAGTATATCAGAAGGTAGAGTACGTCGAGTACCCAGAACTGTTCCAGCCCCCTTATATGTTGTCTTTACAGGACTTCCATGAGCAAAACCGTACAGAGTATGAACAATTTAACTGGAAACAGTTTACAACCAACTTTAACCAGTGCTCTCTGTTTATGTTTGCGGACAGAGTTTACAGAGGCAACCTAAGAAGATCCAATTTTGGGCCGTTTACTATATGAACATAGAAAGTAACGCCTATTCCTTGCTAAAGGCAATAAAAAAAAATTTAATATAAATTTCAAAGTTTTCCGGTTTGAAAAACTGTCCCGTTTAGCAAATTGGACTGGAATATTCTAATGCTTTTGGGCTTACTATCTTTATTTGTTAAGAACAAAGTAGAGGCATCGATCCCCGTCATCGCTCTACTCAGACATAATGCAATTGAAGCGTGGTTATTAGATTCGGTAGAAATATAGGCTTTGGCAGCTAAATGGATCTGAATTGTTGTTGAATGCATACAGATATGATATCTGTTTTCCGTATGATGATATAAATCTCTACAAAGGTGATTAGAATGATTGAAGAAGTGGATTTCTAAATGCAAAAGACGGGCTATAGCCCAGTGACTATTACTTTGATTAACAATCTGCAGTTGTGATGTCTGGCCCATTACTAGTTAATATTAGTATTCGAACTAATATTAAAATCTTTAAACATTCTATCAAGCTCTTGTAACTTAGTTGGCACTCTAATTGGGTGATGCAGTTGGATAAAATGCCAGACTCAATCAGATAAATATCGGAAATTAGGCATAGAAGTTAGAACGGAGACTTGGCGATAATGAAAGCTATTTTCCAGTTGAATAATTCTTCGACATGCGATTGAATGATGTGAAGATTAATAATCCTTGGTACAGACTTTGATGGTTATCCTGGTGCAGTTTAATATCAACTATCGATATTCGTACTTTAGTTTGTAGTTCCCGGCCATTCTTCCTCAACTGGCGACTTTTACCAATACGAGATTTGCTAAGAAATATACTATTTATCACTGTCTCAAACTTGCAATACTGCTACCGTCAAACAGACTACTTGAATCACCCTATTTAGCCCATGTTTACAGCATGGAATTGCCAAGCCGAGGTTCCAAGATAGTGGAATAAAATGATTGAACAAAGTCAGAAAATATCGAAGTTAAACTTAACTGCTCGACTTCCCTAAGCTATGGTTGCAAGAACTTATACATAAGGCGTAGTAACAGAAATCCATTATTTTTGCATGACATTGAAAGCTTTATGGAGTATAGTTAGAATGATCCGATTTAGATCTGATATGCACTGTTTTGTTCGATAACTTGTTGCCATTTTGAAGGTAATTCCACTATGCCTCTCTTTTGGAACCCTTCGTCCCAATTGGCAAAAACTGATGCAGTTGATTTTCACAGGGTTTCCTGGCTCGCGTTTTCGTTTATCACAGAAAAACTGTAGAATACGACGTATTTTCCCTTTGCTAGTATCCAACCTAATTGCACGTATACGACGTGAAATACAGATTATAAAAGCCATGTATTCGGAAAATAATGGATTTTTTACTATAGGTATATCTTATAGAGTTTCAAAAATCGCGGGTATCTACATATGTGAGCATATATGCTCCGATATCGATACCGTGCACCAGTTCTTATGTAGAAGATGCCGCAGCCGGTCTGAAGTTTATTTTCGCGGACGGATGCCGGCGACATTTTTGGCTCAAATTTCCCCTATAAGCTTAACTTCTGTGTATTTTCACAAATGGTTTTCAACCTTTTTTTCTGTCGCCACCAACTTTTTCTTGTTTCTCAAAATTGTCTGTTTTCCATATTGATCTTGATTCTAATACATATTTAATTTGTATTTGAAATTAACGACATTTTTGAAAACAGGGTAACTGTCAAACTGCCATCTTGGGGTATTATACTTAATACATAAGTATTACAACATCTTGAGATATTATACTTAGTATATAAATATTATTACTATTACATTCCTAATTTAAGTCCTGCATATTTAATAAAATACCGATTCCAATACCCCATCCAAAACCAGTGGAAATTTGCTGATGGACTTACATGTTCTCGCTTCCTAATTGACTACAGTGAAGAGAGCTAAATGCTGCTTAAGCGGCTTCCAAATTTCTATCAAAGATCAATCTACGATCAGTTAAATTTTTTGTGTTTTTTTTGTCTTAAAATTCATAATTAACACCATTTGACAACCGCCTCAGCAGCAGCAGCTCCCGTTATGTATTGAATATTTTATGAAATATGAATAACAGTTTTGCAGTGTGTTTTGCTTCCGTTTTTGACCCAGCTATCATCTAATCACGCCTGCTTCTAATGTGGCCACGATATTTACGTGATCCCCGCAATTGTCGCTTACGATCCAAACGATTGTTAACATAATTTGACGCACCTTTGTCATCCAATGGCGCCGGTCCACCTTTGCCGTTCTTGTAGACCTCATCGGTGGGTTCGATATCTATAATCGAGGTAAAATAACTGGAACCCTGCGAATCAGTCTTTATATCATCAGGTTTGACACTTTTCAAATTTAGCAAATTGAAGTGGGGAAAGTTTTCGAAAGCCGTCACAATGTCCATATTGTCCTGCACGACGACTTTTTTGTCCGAGTAGAAACGGGATGGAGCCTGCACAATAGTGGCCAAATGTAATTGGCTAGAACCTCTCTTGCGATGTTCTATTAATTCTTCGAGAGTCATATTGCGCTGTTCCAGCACCTTGAAAAGGCGATTGCCTGATCTACGATCTTCTATGAGTTCCAAGAGATCTGTACGGTCATCAACGTTATCATATTCGGGTATAATATTTGAGCTTTGTGTGGTAGGCTTCGTCACCGAAGAGCTGAACTGTTTCATACGTGTGGTAATGGTGGAAGTTTCCAAGAATTTTGTGGTCTTGGGCTTAACGCTTTCTTCAAAGAAATTTTCCAGATCATCGTCGGCATCCACTTCGGCTGATGAGGCAACAGTCTTCCTGAAGTTGTCCTCCTTTTCAATGAGATTCTTGAGTAACGTTTCCTGGATACGCTCTCGTATATCATTGGTGTTTAAATTTAAATGGGCTTTGGGGGTGAGGTTCATGGTGCTGCTGCTGGCGGTTGTTGTCGAGGTTGTCGTAGTTGTAGTCTGTGGTGGCAGTGTTGTCGTAGTGGACGACGTTGTGGACGAGGTGGTAGAGGGCGGTGTGGTCGTTGAGGTGGTAAAACGATATGTGGTGCGGCCGATACCTCGAGTTGATGAAAACATTCTACGAATTGCAGTAGTCAACTCCCTAGTTGAAGTGGGACGTTCGGTCGTAGTTGTAGTACTGGTGGTACTGGTTGTGGTGGCGGTGGTAGCTCTTGAAGTTTTTGGTGATGTTGGCAATGTGGTCGAAATAGTGGTGATCACGATTGGTTCTGTATCTAATGTTGTGGTTTCGGTGGTGAAAGGTCGTGTAGTAGTTATAATTTCCGCAAAGTTTGGTTCAATATCTTCCGGCTCGGCGTCATCCTCTTCCTGTATTTCAAACTCTTCATCGTCGTCTTCATTTGTTGGATCAATTTGCTTTTTCTCGACGTTGTCATTTTCGTTCTCATTATCCCATGACATTTGAAAATGTTTTGAATCTGTTTCCGGTTCCATGCTGGTCATGACTTGGGAATTTTTGAGCAAAAATGAGGGCTTCAAGGTAGATCTTTGATGTAATATCTTTTTGTAGAGTGGTATGCGTGTGGTAGAAGGTGCCGTAGTTGTGGTTGTAGTTGTTGTTGTCGTGGGGCTATACAACGAACCTTCCTTTTTCCGTGTCGTCAGGTGATCGGTCAAACTCACCTGAGAACCCGAGGGTCGAGAAGGAGAACCGAATAGTTTCAACTTTTGCAGAGCTGTTAATTTAGAATGCTCTTTTGTCTCCTGATCATTTGCATTCTCACTTGATGTTTTTCCCGCTGTGTTGGCTTTCTGTTTTGACTTTGTGGAGAACCGAGAGTATCCAGGTTTCTGAGCCGGCGAGGTGGCTGTAGTCTGCAAAGCCTGCAAAGCATTTTGTTTGCCCTTAAGAAGATCATCTAAGGAAAGATTTTTCTGTTGTAAAATTTCACTTAAACTCAAACCGCCACTGTTTTTGAGGATATTCTTCAAATTCTCTGAATTGCGATTGCTGGATGCGGTCGCTTGGCCGGAAACGGTCGACGACTTCTCCGTCTTGGTGTTGCGCAGCTCATACAATTTCTGCTCTTTTTCCAAAGCGGCCAGAGGTTCTCTAACTGCCGGTGGTTTCCTTCTTCTCACATTCGTTGGGGAGGAATATCTCATTTCATATGGTGGCTCGGGAGGAGCAGCATTTGACGAAGTCATGTCGTCATAGTTGTTAGTTCTAGTGTGATCTTCGCTATGGTCACGCCAGTAGGGAACAGTTTTCGATATTGGGGGTTCAATAGCGCTGTCTTCAGTGGGGATGTGTGGCCTACGTTTACGTTTGCGGTTAACCGGTCGTCGTCTCGATGAACCGCTGTGACCATCACCGGTGTTAGGATATTCTGGCTGCCCCACCAGGGCATCAGCTTGTGGTGAATCAGCTCTAATAACAGTGGCAGCGGTTTGGAGCATCTGTAAAGAAATAGAAAAGAACTGTTGAAAATGTTTATTTCGCAACTGCATGCAGTAGATAGAGGTTAAAAAGTGACCAAAAATCGGTTGGGAAAGCTTTAAAATCTTTAGCCACAGAAAACACTTTTGTGAAATAAGTATTTTTTAAAGAAAAAATCGTTCAGAATTCCTTAGGAATATACTCGTATTCGTTACGAACTATAATGTTTTTATTAAAAAGATAAATTTTGTTCTAGATTCCTTAATGAGGAAGGCTATTAGAACTTTGCATCGAAACCGGAGCTAACCGACAATCTTCATAATTTCTAGCGGATGCGTATAGCCGGGTATGTTATTCTAACGTGAATCTGAGCGGAGAACAACTAATTTTTACTACAAAGAAGCGATTTTCAAAAACATTTTTTTTAACATAAAACTATCTTTAAAGATGTAAGAGAGAACTTTGTACTATGAAAGCAAATTGTAAATTTTCCTGTTACAAATCTGTACTGTCTTTCTATAAGAGAATTATCATAATTTAAACAAACTGTGTTTGAAGATGTTTCAGTGCAGAAAAACTGTTGTTAAAAGTACTTCAATGTAAGATGGCAGACTTCAAATATGCTTTATTATATGGAAAACTAAAGACAATTAAAACTTTGCTATAAGAGAACTGCTTTCGAAGATATGTTACTTCAAAGCCGCCTTACTATATGGAAATGATGTTCGAAGTCATTTTTCTATCATAAAACTGTTTCCAAAGATATTTAATTAAGGGAAACTTTGGTACAGAAAAAGTACATCAAACGCAAGCTCACTTCAATTTAAGAAGACCACCATCGAAGGCGATGTATGAAAAACTATGTTCTTTGCCTTTAACCACCCTTTATTACACAAAAATTATCTTTGAATGCACTTCAGTATACGAAAACCGTCTTCAGGGACAATTTAGTGTAAGAAAACTTTGTTGGCAATTTATAAAAGATAATTCCACAAACTATTAAAAAATTAGCGGTATATCATTCTACATCCAAAAACTCTGTGTTTTTAAGTGCTTTACTATTAGTAACCCACTTGTAAAGATCCTTCAATATAAGAAACTATCGTTGACACTTTTCTACTTACTTGAATAAAGATTTTTGAAGAGACTTTCCAATTAGACTTTCCTTCGACAACGCATTTGAGAAAAATTTACTATTAATATTTCATATCAGAAAACGGTATTTGGAGGAAATCACTTTACTATAAGAAAAATATATTCGATGCTGACTTCGAGAACTTCACAGTAATTTACTTCAAATGGAGCTTGCATATACGAGTATGTAAGGAAAACAACTTCGTATACACTTAACTATTAAAAACGATATGCTCTGAAAAATTATCTCGTTAGGCAACCTATTCAAAGATGTCGTCTTCAAAGACTATTAAAAAAAATTGTCCTCGAGGTCAATGTGCTCAAGAAGACTATCTTCGCGGATGTTTTCAGGAAAAATTCGTTACGATTTGAGAAAACAAACAAATGACGCCAATTTAAACTCATTGACTTTTGTTGACGTATTTGCACAAGCAAAAAACGCATTACATTTTCTCCACTTTGCACAACTTTGTATGATTTTCTCATTATCCTTCCAACGAAGAACTCAAAGAGTAAAGTACAAAATTGAGAAAAGCCTTAAGTACTTAGTCCAAAAGCAAGCGAAAAATGAAGAGAAAATAATCTCAATATTTGATGTCAACAACACTAATTATGACTTTAATACTACAAACGTTATTCCAACTTGATACCGACCAAATGTAAATGAAAATAGAAGAGACGAAAGTTTCCAAATTACACAAAGATGATGATATGTAAGAAGATTAAGTGTTAAGTAGACTATGAAGGAGCGAAGCAAAAGGACATAGTTTTTATATCATTTTGCTGGCTAAAAAATGGGTTGAACTATGGAAAATGTATAAAGAGCTACTTAAATGCACAACAAGGGATCAGTTGTAATTGGGACTTGTTTATTCCGCAGGAATAGTTGAGTTTTCTCTTCTGTCAAGAAAATAATCCAATTTTTTTTGGAAGATTAACAAATTTTTCCTAGGATAAATTGCTGATATTTAACAGGACGAATTTATTACAAATATAGTTAAATATATTACGATAATGTTTTTGTTTGTAGAAAATTTCGCAATATATTAACATATAATATATTATTAAAATTTAATTGGAGTAAACTGTTACTGTTCTGCCAAGACAATTATTATAGCCTCACCCAATGTGGCTTTTAAAGCAAAAACCGACAAATTTTTTTTTAATTATCTTCATCCGGTCCAAAAACCATATTGCGTGACTGAAGTTTTACATTGTTGTCTGAGTAACGAATCCTCCTAATGTACAGTAGTAGGTTTTGAGAAAAGTTGCACGGTAAACTACGCGAATTTTGAGAAAATGAAAATTACTCTAAAAATTAGTTTGCTTTAGAAAATTGCATTTTACTGTCAAAACACAGTTTTTTAAATATAAAAAAATTTTTAGATATTAAAAAAATATTAAAAAACTAGGTATCATTATACTATACGAGTACGTACATACTAACCACACACGGTGCCAATTTTTCACTAAAATCTTATCCCTGATGACTACGCTATTATACGGTTTTATTTGCGCACACTTACTAAGGAAGCTGCTTTCGAACTACTTTAATGTTAGTTCGAAGTTACTCTAGTGTAAGAGAGCTTTCGCCATATTATAAGAGTCCATATTATTTACGATAAAACGACTGTTTCCGAATGTAATTTACTGTAATTTATTGTTTTCGAAAAACTTTATTAAATGAAAATTTGTTGAAGACCTTTTGCTGTAAATAGCCTGCCTTCAAAGATAGTTTATTGAAAGAAGTGTGTACTTAAGTGCCTTCAAAACTAAGGAAATGTCTTCAGAAATATCAGAAAAACAATCTTTAAAACGCCCTGTAATAGCATTACATACTGCTTTCGAAGTCAACTTATTTTTAAACCAGTATAGAAATTTTAG
This sequence comes from Philornis downsi, assembly GCA_019455685.1. NCBI lineage: Eukaryota > Metazoa > Arthropoda > Insecta > Diptera > Muscidae > Philornis > Philornis downsi. Next base: position 976,309 of record JAHXMU010000335.1, on the reverse strand, counting down.
TCAAACTTATGTATGAGTATACTTTCATCAAATGTATAGCTATGATGATGCAAATGATGGAAAAGTGTGAGGAGTGTAAGAGTTGGTATGGCTAATCGCTGGATTCTTATAAAAAATTCTCTAAAATAAAATACAACAAAAAAGCAAAATTATAATTTTCTGAGGTGTTCCGCTTAGAAATTTTAGAGCGACCATTGATTTTTGCTAAATCGGTCAATTTGTACAGGGTGCCCTTCGGGAAGGTATACTACTTTGTTTATTTATAATTTTTAATTAAATGAAAGAGAATGGATCTTATGTTGATAAATGTTTTATTTATTGTCGGTAATTATGTGGAATACAATATCAGATAAATGTCCGCTTCTGTTAGCCTCACAAATGCGAGCCCTTTTGAGCACATTTTTCATTACATTCTCACACATTTCACGCGGTATTTCACTAATTTCATCCCGAATATTTTGTTTGAGTTGCTCAAGTGTTTCTGATTTGTTTGCATAAGCCTTGCTTTTCAGATATCCCCACAAAAAGAAATCCGGAGCAGTCAAAATCAGGCGACCGTGGAGGCCAATCAACATCACCATTTCTTAAAATAACTTGTTGTGGAAAGAGGTCTCGCAGTAATTCCATTGTAATCCTGACTTTATGCGATGTGGCACCGTCATGTTGATACCACATGTTAATCAAGCCCAAAACATGCAGTTATGGCGTTAGAAAGTTTTCAATCATATCACGATATCGCTCCGCATTGACAGTTGCCGTTACGCCGTTTTCAGTTTCAAAGAAGTAAGATCAAATGATTCCTCCTGACCAAATTGCACACCAGACTGTCATGCAAAGGATGCAAAGTTGACTGATGAATAATTTGAGAGTTTTCCATTGTCCAGAACCGACTATTCTGTTTATTAACATATTCATTCGAATGAAAATGTACCTCGTCACTTATTATTATTTTTTTTTTTTTGAAAATCGGATTGTCATGGGCGAGCTGTAACATCCTATTAGCATATGTACGGCGGCATAATTGGTCTTGTGGAAGAAGCTCTTGTGTCAACTGAATCTTAATTGGAAACAAATTCAAATCCTTGTGCAAAATTGTGACCAAAGTTGTTTTTTGAAGACCGAGCTCCTAAACACGGCGTCGAATTGAGGTTGGTGGATTGTTTTGAACACTTTCTTGAGCAACAGTAATGTTTTCAGCTGATCTTGTAGTACATTTTGGTCCATGCTTAGCCCTATCAGTTACAGACCCTCTTTCTTCGAAATCATTCACTGCACGATAAATAGTGCGTTTTGTTGGCACGTTGTTTCTCCCAAAAATTTCACGTAACTTTCTCATCGTTACAGTAGTCGGTGATTGATTTGTAAAATGTTTTAACGATTAAAACATGTTGGTTTATCGAATATTTTTCCATAATAAATTTGGCACGTCTCTACTTCACGACTGCCAAATATGAACTGTCAAGACTAATGTTTACCAAAATGGTGGCAAAACAAAGTAGTATACATTCCCGACGGACACCCTGTATAGGTGTATGTGGTATCGTAAGACGCGTGATTACGCAGCCCATTTTCATTCATTTGAAAGTTGTGTAGCTAAGAATATAAGGTTTAAATCATCCTCTTGTACGAATATACCAGAATGGGTGTGGTTACTTGGTCGTATTTTCTCAATATAAATTTTCACGGTGGGCAGAAATTTAGAATGCTGCAGCCAATTAATTAGAAATCACAGAGAAAGATCGAATTTCGGAAAATCAGAAAATTTGAATGGGGAGTACGGGGACTGGCGAAATATTTTAAAATGTCAAGTTTTAAAAAGGCTTATGGATATTTGCTCAATCGACTTAGAAAGTTATGAAATACTTTAATTAAAAAACTTAGTACTTTAATCGCTTCCTTCCTTTTGCCAAATTATTTATATCTTCATTCCTTTGAGTGAAAGATAACTACTCGTATGTTATAAGAAAACTGTATTCGAAGACTCTACTTGATACAACTATCTCAAAAGAATTATTTTCAAATCGAATATATTCGAATACACCTTACTGTAAGAACGTTGTCTGTGAAGGCATTTTGTATATGAAATACGTCTTCAGAGACATTTTGTTGCAAGAAAGTTGTTCTATTGGAAGACTGTCTCAATATTGAATTCGACGGCAAAACGTTTTCGTTCGTTTACATTTACTATTAGCATACTATAAATAAAGACGTTGTCTAAAAAATACTTTACTATTTTAAAACCTTTGTCTATGATATTCAACTGTTTGAAAACAGGCTTTGAAGACACTTTAGTATAAGAAAATTGCTCTTGAAGGTACTTGTTTATAAAAAAAAACTATCTTGAAGATATTTTACTATGGATAAAATGCACTCTAAGATGATTTACTATGGGAAAATTGTCTTCGAAAATATTTTATTATATACATATATTTATGTTATATACATATTATATAATAGTTTATTATTATTTCGATAAGAAACCTGTTCTAGAAAATAGTTTGTTATGAGAATTCTGTCTTCGAAAATAATTTACTATCTCAAAACAGATAGGGGAACTTACTGTGAATTTGCTTTCCTTTCTTTTCTTAGGAAAAATCCCATATTTTCCTTGAACAAGTAAACTCTTTTTTACTAACTTCTTTTTTTTATTGGCTAATATGTATTCTTGGTCTGTGTTCTTGTTCAGGTTAAGGTAATGGATTTTTAAAACGAATTGTGGTTTATTTTTTATATTTTATTTAATATAATATTTCATTTTAATATTTTATTTAAAATTTCGATTTGATTTTGTCATTCATCACATTAAGGGATAAAAATATGTAGATAGATTCTTTTCGTACGATCGGATCTTTTCTCAAGGATAAGTTAATTAATTTTCTTGGGTAAAGTTAACATGTCCCTTAGGAGTTTAAAATTTTTTCTTTAAAAAAGTTTAGCCTTTTTCTTGCGTAACGACCTACATTTTCGTTATTAAAAGTTCGATCTTTGTCTTAAGCAAAGTTCATTTTCGTATATCCATCGGACAACTTTGGGTTCATTCTTTCTTCCTCATTCTCATTCTCATTAACATTATCGTTATGAAAATTCAATCCTCGCCGCAGGCAATGTTTATTATTTTCTATGAGACGTATTGTTCTAATGAGCTTAATCTTTTTCTTTTATTTTTCGACAGGAAAAGTTCCTTTAAAAAAAACTTTAATATTTACTTTAAAAAATCCATATATTCTTATAACAGAAAAGTTGTAAAACTGGATTTTATCTTAGGCTTAACTCATTAACGCTCTGTTTTCTCCTTATGAAACATTTGCATTTTTCCTCTTAATTTTGGAACATTTGGCCACCTTAATTGACTTCCCAATGTATAGTTTTGTTTCCTTCCTCCCCTGGTATCTGTGCGCCCGCCCCAATGTATACTATAGACTTTGCTCCCATTATTTGCAGGCTATATAACTCTTTTTATATCCGTAATTTCCAAAATACATTTCCGTGCGAAATCGAACGGAAATATCATACATATTCACTACATAACCCATAATCTGTGTGCAGTAAGTACTAAGAATTGAGTATAGGTTTCGTTTCGGAAATGTTGCCTGCTACAACCTGGCTGATTTCAGCAACTAATAGTTATAGGTATTGTGTTGCATGATTGCTGCAATAATTGATATGTAATTTTTAGGCATCGACAACTAGAAAATGAATTGTGTGGCAATTGTATGTGCGATTTGATTCCAGTAAGCACGGGGGGGTACCTGTCTGGCTCATGGAGTCCTTTGTTGTGATAATTGATTTGGAAAATGGCAATCAATTTCATAACAGGGAAACAAAGTAAGCATGCATCAAATAAAACATCAGTAAATGTAGTAAGTTGTTGGAAACCAAATGTTCAATTATATAAAAGCTAGTCTAAAATACGATAATTATACACTTAAGATGAAAAGTTTGTGCTGTCCCTGAAAACAATTTCCCGTAGTTTACGGAAATTTTGTGAATAATAACGTAAAAATAAACATGAAATTTTTCATATCCTTCGCTTCGCCTCCTTCATGCCATTTAAGCAATGTATACATCTATAACAGATTATTTTCGTAAATATTTTTCCTCTTTTGAATGCAAATACCATTGAGGACCCTAATTTCTTTCATGAAGGTGATGCGATATGAACGGTAAAAGTTGAGGAGGAGAGGGGAGCTGTAGCGCTAAGTGGGATGTTCTACTGAAAATAAAGTGAACTATTTGCTTCAACATATAAATGCTATTGAGAGCACAAAACAAATTCAGACCCAAATGGAAATGAATAAATTTATGAGGAATAAACAAGAACTTTTGTGTATAATTTCAAAAGCCAAATGAAAAATACCTACGTACCTATATTATATAATATACTCGTATAATATGAAAGGCTCTTGAATGGCATTTTATAAAATTGGAATGGTTAAGGACTTTGTTCCTAATAAAATTAAGAGGCAACGTAGGCGAACGCCGATTTACCAAGTAAAGCATTGAAATGATTATGATTATGTTGTCAAATGAGGTTGGGTGTATTTGAAAACAGTTTTGTATAGTAAAGTGTTTTGAAATAGAATTATCTTACATTGAAGTATTTTCGAATAGGGTTATTTTACGGTAAATTGTTTTCGAATACGATTAACTTAAACTAAAGAGCCTTCGAAGATAATGTTCATATATTATAACAGAAAAGAAAGATGTTATTCAAACAGTACGATGTCTTGGAGAAACAGTTTTTTTAGACAGGCAGTTTTTTGATTTTAGTGTTAGTTATTTGATAGATTTGCGGTCTTCGAACAGAATTTTGTTTTGGCAAAGTGGTTCTTCGAAGACAATTTGTTGATAGTCAAGTGTCATTGAAGACTCTTTTCCTATAGTAAAGTATCTTCAAAACTACTCAGACAGTTTTGTAAATGCCTGACTTAGCATTATTTGAGCACGCTTCAAAAAAATTTTACAGCTATACTTCGATAGAGGCAAAGATTCAAGCCAGGCGGCTGAAAATGTGAATAGAGTTTATAGTCTAATAACGTGCGATTTCGATTTTGTCTATTCCGTTTCGGCCTAATTGTCGAAAATGGCGATAGAATAGTGGAAATCGTTCCACCATCATGTAAACTCTGTTCCGATTGCCCAGGAGGCAAACATTGGAAAAAAACCGTTTGAAACCACTTGAACAAGGCTGAATCAAGGAAACTTGATGTATGGGTGCAATGTGGGATATCTTCTCTCCCATCATCTATTACGAGTTGCTCTCCTACGGCCAAACTTTTAGTTCGAAACTGTATTGCAACAATTGGACTGCCTGAAGAAAGTAATCACCCAGAAGTGTAAAGCTTTGACCAATAAGAGAGGAATTGTGTTTTTGAGGACAATGCTATTATGACACAACGATAGTGGTTAGCAGGAAGCTTTGGGAACATGGTGGGGATGTTCTTATGTGCCTACCTTATAGTATAGACCTGGCACCAAGTGATTATCCCCAGTTCCTGTCTATGGCGAACGATTTTACTGCTGAAAAATTCACCTCAAGACAAGTTTGTGAAAATCTACTGTATCAGTTTTTTGCCAATAAGGACGTGGTTTTCATGACATTGTTCGACACTGGGACAATCTTCTACAGAAAGTGTTGGAAAGTGTCAGAATGTATCTTCTTATATTAAGATGCCGCCGAACATGGATTTCTTTTACAATTTATTTTTATAGCAAATTGTCTTGGAAGACAAAAGGCTTTTCGAGGTGGTTTTATTGTAAGTTTCAAATTCAAAAACTTTCAAAGCTTTGTTTTTGGGACGTGTTTCCATAAACCGCTAAATACTATATTCGCACGTTCCCCTTGGTTACAGGGTCTTTTATAAAACCTATGAAAGTATTCGTCAACTATCAGGATTAAAAAAAAAACAATTTGCCATTACATATTTTTCCAAAATTTCTTCATATTTGTTCTCACAAAAATGTCAGTTTCATGGTAACCCTACTGAAGAACAGTGGCGCGATGGTATGTACTGGCGACTATCGTTCACATGGTCGCGGGTTCAATTCCACATGCAGTCACCTATCATTACTAACACTTCCAGTAGTCGGGTAGTCAAGTAATCAAAAAGTCTGGCATAAAATACTTCTCAAACTGTGATGTTCGGAATCATCGTTAAACTGTAGGTCCCGCTAAGTGAGTTTAAAAATGGAACACATGTAAGGTCACTGTGAGTGAGAAGCTTTCCCATAAGTCATTCATGGGAAGCAAAATCACAAAAATGAATACAAATAGTGAGTTCGTTTGCTTGAAACCCAAATTGATTGATTCATTTTGGCTGTGTAAATATAGTTTTCTTAGAGTCGAATAATATTTTGTTATAATAATCATTATAGACATTTCGGCTAGGTGAACCGACTTACATATACCTTCACTCACCTTCATCCTTTTGCGTTGGTGTAAAAGTGGGAAGGGCACCAGAAGGGACGTGGTGAGCCGCTGCTCTCTTATGGTAAGTAAGAGAACAGTTTTCTTGCAAAAAAGAAAGCTGTCTTCAAAGGTAATTTGTTATAACTACTTTCAAGATTCTAGGCTATAAGAAAGTAGTCTGCAAAGCGGTTTCTTTTTTGGAAGGCTTTCTTTGAAGATATTGTGGAAAAGAACTTACAGAACAGTACTGTCTTCCACGACATGAACTATTTTAGAAGACACTGTAATATAAGAGATCTTTCTTTAAAGAGACTAAGTTGAGAATGCTGTCCTTGTGGATGCGTTACTTTAAGAAAGCAATGTTCAAACACTTAACTATAAGGCACCGGTCTTCAAAGACTGCTAACTACAAAAAAACTTTCGACACGCAAATATGCCCTCAATGAAAGTGAATTGTTACTATGAATGGAATTCCATAACTACAGTTGGACTGTTTTCATGTTTACCCAACCTCATTTGGCAACAAAATTATATCCATTTCAATGCATTACTCGGCTAATCGGTCTTTGCCTCTGTATTCTCTTAGTTTTATTAGGGGCATACTCCGTAACCATTTAAATTTTAATAAATGCCGTTCAAGTGCCTTTCATACTATTTATTTTATGAATTACATTGGCAGGTATTCCCATTTGGCTTTTGAAATTATTCACAAAAACACTTGTTTATTTGTTTATCACGCATACATTTATTTATTTCCATTTGGGTCTGAATTTGTTTTGTGCGCTCAATGAAATTTATGTGTTAAAGCGAATAGTTTACTACATATTTCATATAACTTTTGACTTGGCATCATACCCCTACCACCCCTACCACCTATCATCTCCGGGTGAAACGTGCACGTCTCTCCTTTTTTTCATTTTAAAGCACAACCTTTATGGAAAGGAATTAGGGTCCTCATAGGTATTTCCATGGAAAAAAGGAAAATATTTCCAAAAATAATAATTTATAAATATATTTACGATTCACAAAGAGTGGAGGAGCAGAAAAACATCTGCTCTTTTGTTTGTTTACCATTTATGGAATTTCCTATAGATTTTTTGGAGATTTTTATAAATTATGTGGTAACCAACATACAACGAGTAAATGTTGTTAATATCTAATATGATTTGTTTAATATAACTACCATATTTTCAATTTGTTAAGATACATTTATGGTGTGGTCCCGATACACGTTAAACACATTTGTTGTTTTCGAACAATGGGGGGAAACAAGCTTCATTCTGTAATTAAACACTTCCGGAAGCCGGATTTGAAAACCGAAATGTACAACATCGAAAGAAATCTAAAACAAATTGTGTGATTTCGAGGCTTTTCTTTTAATATTATTGGAAAAGCATAGCCGTACTTCTATCATAATTGCGACAAACATAATAGGAGACCTACTTTTAGGGCGAATGTGCGATAACTAATTGTTACAATGCACAAAGTTGCATCAATTTTCTGGAATTTGAAACAATATTGAATGACAAACTTACCGAAAAAATGAATACAGTTTTGATGTGATCGATACATCTCGCTAAGATCTTTTTTCATTCAATTCTTATAAGTTTCCTTATCGATACATAAGAATTTTCAAAGTTTTATAAAAAATCAAAAAATCAGAGGCATAAAAAGAGATCGTATCGAGCCATAAAGGCCATAAAAACTGTCTCAGATCATTAAATTTTTTTTTTTATCAGAAAACTAACTTTGAAAAGTGCCTCCGAAAAAAATTTCACTATAACAAAAATGCCTGAAAATACCTATTTTTAAGAAAGTTTAAAACGAAGAAGAAGGCTTAAATCAAATATGAAAACATGAAGCAAAACTGTCTTCGCTGTAAGCAAACCGCAAATGTCTTAAAATGTACTTTGCTATAAGAAGACTTCAAGGAAATTATCTCCGAAGTAGTTAGTAAAGAAAACTGTCTTCAAAAAATCGTATAATAGAAATGTCTGCGAAAATATTTTGTTAGAAAACCGTCTCAGAATGCATTTTACTATAAGAAAACTGTCTGCGTTAATATTTTAGTATTTCCTTGAAGTCGTTTTAACATATGGAAACCATCATCGGAAGACACTTTGCCATAAGAAGAGCGTCTCCGAGGATATCTTATTATTGGAAATGACCCTTAGTTATTGGAAAACTGCTTCCGAAGCTTCTGTCTCCAAATCTACCCTACTATATGATATTCTAAAAAACGTTGCTGTTTTCATAAAAGGCACTTTACTATAAGGGAACTGTTTTTGAAAATGCTTTAGTATATGAAGACTGTTTTCGAGGAAATTTTATTATGTGTGGAATTTCTCTCCGAAGACTCTTTACTGTAATAAACTATGACATCTTACTGTAAGAAAGCTTTCTTCGAGGACACTTAATTATAATTGTTAAAATTGTCTTCGAAGATGCTTTACCATATGAAAAAGGTCTCCAAGGACAGTTTAGTGCTAGGAAAATATTTCCGAAACCCCTTAGTTATAATAAAAGTGTTTCCGAACATATTTGGCTATCTCAGAAGGCATTAAACTATAAAAAAACTGTTTAAAAAATCGCCTCTGAGGGCACTTCTATAAAAAATTATCCAAAAGACAATTTTGTAGAGAAAAGTCGTAAAACAAATTGTCTTATGAATAAATTGTTCTATGAATAAATTATCTTGTGAAATTGACTATATGAAAAATGTATTCTAAGGCATTTTACTGAAAGGGAAGTGTCTTCGAGAGCTCTTTAGTTTTGGCAAATATCTCGAAAGACTCTTTCCTATAAGAAAACCGTCTTCAAAGATATTTTGCTATATGAAAACTGTCCTCGAGTACCCCTTTGTGTAATAGAAATCTCTCCGAAGGAACTAAAGAATAAGAAAGCTCTCTCTGAAGGCACTTCACTATTACATAACCGCATTCGATGACAATCTACAACTCGAAAACCGCCTTCAAATGCGTTTTATTGTAAGAAAATTAATTCCGAGAACAATTTAATATGAGTAAAAATTCTCCAAAACTCCTTCTTATAAAAAATCGGAGAAGACTTTTTACCAATATAACTTTCATCAGAAATCTTGCTTCGAGTGTACTGTAACAATTCACCGTAAGAAAGCTGCCTCGGAAAGCTCTTTAAAAAAAATTTACCTTCAATTTTTTTTTCAGATGGAATTCTCAGAATAAATTTTACTATAAGAAATCTGCGTTCGGAGCAATTTTTCTTCACTTTGCCTGCAGAAAACTATAAAAACTATTTTTAAAAGTACATATAGTATATTATAAGAAAACTGCGTCCGAAGATTGTCTTGTACAACATTTCACTGTTAGAAAACTGTCTCAGAAGACATTTTGTTATACAAAAACTGACTCCGTGCTCACATTATTTCATTTTCTTCCAAGACCCTTTCCTAGAACAAAGATGTCTCTAAAAGCATTATAGTTTGGGAAAACTATCTGAAGACGCTTTATTACAAGAAACCCATCTTCAAAGACAGTTTATGAAAAACGCTTTCGAAGACACTCTGAGGATAAATTTCTATTGCAGTTTCGTTTCGAATATTGCTATTATAAAACTTTCAAAAAATAACTATTCTTTAGTGCACTCCAATATTCCCACTCATAAAAAATTCCATAAAATTATCATTGAAGTCATTTTCCAATAAAAACAATATTTGTGGACATTTTCGTACAAAGTTATATTGCGGAAAACATCGACGTTTTTCCATTAAAAAGATATTTCAATGGTGGTTTTTAAACATTTCTTGATGAAAAATAATTCTTGTATGAAATGTTTTAAAATAATATTTTTCATTTTGTAGAAAGAAAGTTTTCATTCACAAAAGTATATTTCTAGACTCCATTTTAGGAACTTCTCCTTTCCAAGGGATTTTTCTTACAAAATTTGTTTTCCTACAAAGTTATCTCAACAGTGCATTCATATATAGGCTTTGAAATGAAAACTAGAATAATCATACTATAGAAACCAAGTCTTTTGCTACAAACAGCTCTGTTTGAAGACAGATTTCTGGAAAATGCTGGAAGGAAAATCCAGCGTTTCTTGGAAAATTGTATTCGTAGACAGTTTTGAAAAATGAAGCTTCTGCAAGTATATCTAACTTTCATTATGAAAGCAGTGTGTTTATTCGCTGAATTTATGACTTCGTATGTTGCGCTTTTGCTTTCCACTTTATATTAAAAGAAACTTGCACAGCTTATTAGTGGGTTCACAGTTCGGTTAGAAGCAACTTAATAAATATTAGATTGTGGTACAACTAAATATTTTTTTTTGGAAGTGGGAACTTTAACGATGCGGGTATGCCAAAAAATTTATTTGACAGGGGTTCTATTGCCTCGATGCCGGCGAGTGAATCTTCGAAAACAGATAGATTTTGGCAAAAAATTTAATTTAATAATAATTGGGACTTCAATAATTGGGACCGCCAAGAAAAAAACAAGATATACTATCTTGTCAAAATTTTACAAATAGTTTCAAATATTCCAAAAACTAGACGACCTGACATATAGATGATGCCAGTAGTTTAAATAAATTGCTTTGTTGAAAAGAGGCAACTTTATGAAACATTTAAAACATATCTTTCATCCATGACTCCACGTTGTTTAGTAATTTTGTTTGAGCCTTCAAAAGTACATGGTCTCAGTGAATTTGCGGACATGGATATAACTGGTGACGGTTATATAATCCAATATTTCCATTTGAAAGATCTCAGTGCAAACAAATTTCAAGGCCGAGCCAGATTCTACTCTGGCGGAGTCTGTTCCTTTGTTTACCACTGTAAATTATTGGGTAGGTGAGGCCGTACGAGCTGCCAAGACGACGAATTGAGGTGTCCACGCCAAACGATTAAACAAATCCACAAAATGCTGTCGGATGATCGTCGGCTGAAGGTGCGTGAGCTAGCAGACATAATAGTTATTTAAAAAAGTTCTATACATCGTATATTGACCGAAGATTTGAAGATGAGAAAACTGTGCGCAGGATGGGTGCCGCGTTTGCTTTCAACAGAGCAAAAACAGGGTCGTGCCAATGTTTCAATACAGTGTTTGGCAATGTTTCACCACAATAAAGCCGAATTTCTGTGTCGGTTTTTAACCATAGACGAGACAGTGGGCTGGAATTCAGAAAGCTCGTTGATCGAAGATCATATATGAACACAATTTTTGTATAAATAAAACGTTTTTTAAGAGAAAAATATTTTTGAAAGACTTTTTGAAATATACTGTTTTTATTACATCTTGTACAGCAAAATTCCAAATAAAATAAAATGGATTCTCAAAGAAAATTCCTTTCAACGAGAACCTTTTTTTAAAAAAGGTTTGGTCAAAAATGGGGATTTGGCCATTGAAGTTATATTAAATAAGATTAATCCACGTTCATTATTGAAATGCGTTCCTTGTCAGATTTGAGCTCTTAGCAATATGACTGTCTGTATTCGAAGGAAACTGCTTTTGATCATGTATGCTTCGTTTTAGATTTAATTGCACCCTATATGTATAATATTACGACTGAAGCGCCGCCTATCTTAAACATATTGCACTGTTATCGACACCTAAATACCAATTTGTCAAATTTAATCGTACGCCAACGAAAAGTACTGATTTTTACATATAAAAAGGACAATTTATATAATTGTTGTAAGTTAATTAATTTATGCGTTATGTATATTGTTAATTTCTCAATGCTTATACAATTGTATCTTCATTACTTTCTGCAATACGTTGAAACTGTTTCCCCGCATCAATAAATACCATTCAATATCGTTAGTTGGTCTATTAAACCATTCAAGATATATACAATTATTTATAGTATCCAAGTGACGTTTGTGGTACACCATAATTAATTTTGACCACACTTAAAAGTTTCAAGCACCATATAAAATATGATTAAAATATCTATATTAATACGTGCATGTGTATGTGTGCGTATACATATAATGTGAACTTCAGGTATCATATTTGCCCATGTATGTGTAAATAACCTTACAATGTAAGACCTCATAGTACAGACCTGGAAATACATTTGCACTTAACCTTTAAAGGTGATTGGACTTACCCGTCGGCACTTCATACATGTGTTTATGTATACAGGCATGAGTATGCGAGAATTAGTTTCCGGTTCCGGCTACACCTGTGAGTATCCACATGTATGTGTGAGATGAGTGATTCTACATGTAATTGAGTTTGTGCTGTACCTGAGAGCACACCGTGTTATGTGTCTGTTTCCTTACCTAGATGACGGGTAATCAAGCGTAGCAAGTATAACATAGTAACAGGATTTGATATCCTTTTTAATCTATTTAGCATTCCTGCTGTGAGCACTGGATAATAACTAACAATAATAGAGTTAGTGTCAGTTAAGGCACTAGGAAATTATTGAGTGTAGCTCCAATCAAATCAATTTGTGGGTTCAGAAATGAAGGCAGACAATATTGGAATGCAAACGGGAGAGGACATTGGTGAGACTTAAGCAAATTCATTGAAGCATTACACAAACTGTGAACGCCAAGCAATTACATGGAATGCGGAAAACTACTAGATATTTAAGTTGATTGCCTACAAGGGTACAGGAAATAGGAGGAAACTGAAAATAACACATTTCTTCTTTTAAAAATATGTGCTTTTCTGGATAAAATTGCTTAAAAAAAACTATAATGGACGAACTATATCTATAGCCAATTCGTTTTAGAATATACTTCCTAAATGAATACAGTTTTCGAAAAGACTTTTCACTAAGAAAACTGTCTTTGAGGACAAATTTCTGTAAAAAAAGTATTGACGCTTTTACAAAGAGGCTTCGAAGACACATCGCACAAAAAAGATTTTGTCCAAAAACAATGATGGTTATGGGAAATTTTCAGTACTGAGCATTTTTTGAAATACACATTATAAGTAAAACACTTTCTGAAGCCGTTATTGTGTAATAGACATTCTTTTGCTTTCATCTTTCAAGGAAAGAAATTTGAATACTCGTATGTATTTCCACGGAAGGAAGGAAAAATAATTATGAAAATGATTATTTACAAATATGTGTACGGCTCTCAAAAAATGAAGGAACAGACCAACCAACACCATTTTTGCTTTCGATTTACGAAATTTCTGGTATAGTTTTTGTCCATTTTTGTAGGTGTTTTAAAATATGAGATTATCTACGTAAACTATTGCAGACACGAAGCAAAATATCTGCAGACAAAATATATCTGAAGCAATTTGTTGTGTGTACGCGGCACTATATTCTGATATGCGATTATAAATGTTAACAATCATTTATGGCGTGGTTCCGATATAAGATAAACACGTTAGCGCTTTAATTTCGAGTTTCATTCAATGGTAGAAAACTTCCAGGCAACGGATTCGAATACTGCAGCGAATGAAATCTAAGACAAATTTGATGCTCAACGGATGTGGCGAGTTTAAACATAGTCGTACCACTATCTTAACGATTATGAACGTCATTGGGGACATAAATCAAAGTCTAACCACAATAACTGTGGTAGACATTTCAATTCCGTTTATGAGATATGGATATGTATGTTTACGATAATTAAAATATATTTTCTTATTGTGTGTTTTTTTTTAATTGTGTGTACTCCAAATAAGAGGTACTATTTTTGAAAACCATTAGAAATGCATAGAAATTTGCATATTTTCGGTATTGGACACATCATTTCTGATTTTAGGAAGTTCAATATCCTTCAACTTCACCTTTAACATTATAAAATGAGGTCCATAAGAGAAAATTGTAATAAGAAAACTAATTACAAAAACATATTTTTCTTGAAAATTGTGTTGGAATAGAAATGAGATATGTGTGACTTATTTTTGCTTAGTGCCCACAATATATACAGTTTCTAGTATCTCCTCTTAAAGGGGAATGTTGATTGATTTATGTTTTATTTATATAATGTGCAAGTAAATTGGAACATGTTTAAAATAAATTTGTGACAAATTTTGAAAAGATAGCTTTCAACAAAAGTCTATGAGCGATGTACGTGGTTTGTTTTTCATAGAAATATGTTTATAACAGCATACATTGCTAGGGTTAGTGTGTCAAATATATATATTTCTTGAATCGAAATTGTTTGGAAATATAGAAAATGTATGCGGATTGTTTCTGTAGAACACGTTTAAATGAAATGTGTGGTGAATATTAAAATAGGAAATCAAACGCTCTTCATATTTTTTCCATCCACAAAATTGTCTGAGTAAGTTTTCTAGCACAAAATCAAATCATTCTAACGCCATCTAGCGTAACCTAATCGTGCTTATACAATGCGCAACAAACCGTCTATTGGAACAATAATTTGCATCTCCCAAATGTGTCTTGCAATGTTTCTTTCCAATTATCGTGAATTTAATATTTTCTGACCGAGCTATCACTACGTTCAGCGTCATTGGTACACGTGCGGCCTCGTTAAAATCACCAAACCCTTGAGAGATGGTTGTTTTCAAATGAAATGAGTCGCCACAAAAATTTTAAAGCTATTGGCGATTATGCACTACATTGTTTGCCAGAAAAATCAATTTGACATGATGGGAATGATATGAAATTTTGACAGACGTCGTCTTTAGATTGTCATTTTGTAATGAGAATATTGATTTATTGCCAAAGGGGACATCTGTATGTCAATATCTAGCGCTATTGAATAATGGAAGCTATAAAAATAGCAAATAGTTAGAGCATGGAGCAGATAAGTAAATTTTCTATTATCTTTAGTTTGCCTAAAAAGTTTTAAATCGTGTTCATTCATCCATTCATTTGTAGGTTTGCACATCACCCAAAAATATGCAATAATTTCAGTTCGACATTTGACGCACTCACTGTATAATCGGGAATTTTATAAATAAGATAAATTTAAATTTTAAGGAGTTAAACAGCTCAGGAGGAATTTTATAGCTGAAATTGTAAGGCAAAGTGGGTCGATGCTTAGTTTAGCGATAAACCGCCTAACTTCTCTTAACAGATAAGATAATTTGTTGGCAGTTGGTGAAAATTCAACACTCTTCTTTGCACCGATTTTATGTGAATCCAACTGTATAGGTTTACTTTGAATGGATGCATATTCTTGTGAGTCAGGCTGGTTCCTAACTCGATTTTTAATTTTCAACTACCAGCTAGATGCCTTATTTTCATTGAAGCAATTACTCTAAAATATTCTTTTAACCCGTGACACACCATCCTCTTCGCCTTGTCTTCAACATCAACAGTCATAACTAAAGGCTCACCCTCACCCCATTGTTTGATGAAAACTCAAAGTTTTCCTTGACATTTTTTGCGCTTTTTCATTGTTTCACAGCAAATTAATTTAACCCAAGAGCTGATAAAAAACAGACATCACATGCAAAGTTTGTACTAAAACAAAGACATTTTTTCCAACAAAAACTTCACAATTGATTTGAGCCAGCAATTCCGCCTCCAAAAATATTTTTTTTTTGGGGGTAAAGAACGTTCCCAACTAGGTCGATGCCTCAAGAGATTGCAATAAAGAGAAGATCCTGTGCCGTTTTCTACTTATCTCTTAACTATTCTTTGAAGGAAGTTTCGTTTTGTGAAGATGTAATGAGAAATTAAATGAAAAACGCCATCTTCTATCTTTTGGTTGTTAAAATTCGTTTAAATGGCAGTTGTTTAAGAACTTTTATTTCTCTTGTGTGACAACCTCCCTTGTATAGAAACTTTTTTAATGTAATAATTTTAACATTAAAAAAAAGGGAAAATTTAAATTCAAGAGGATGAATTGTTAATGTGGCCTATAAACATAAATCTGCCATCTGAAACGATGAAGTGGCAAACGCATTGAGCTGTGTAGCGGCGTAGTGGCCTGAAGTGTAATGCATAGCTTTTACTTTTATTGTTATGTACATAATTGTTGCATACTTTTTGAGGTTAGCTTTTCGCATTCTTATTCGTTTTGTGAATTTTCCAGCACAAGTTTCATAAGAGGGGGCGAGGGAGTAGGTTAAGTAGAGACAGACATTGACCTTTTTATGCTGGTCCACTTTCAACGAGGGAAGGTAAGATGAATACGAGTGAAATGAATAAATAAATGCATAAAATTGGCAAGCAAAATTTTTCAAAGAAAAAGTTTATGTGTACAAAATATTTTTTGTCGATTAAAAATTTGTCGAAAAATGTTCTTATTTTTATAGGATAGGATATAGATAGTGGGGAGCGCAACTTTTTCCTTAAGAAAAAGTTTTTCTTAAAAAGTTTGCATGTAACTCTTCGTTTTTCTAAGGAAAAGGAAATGATGTATACATTTATGTGGAAAGCAATACTATCACTGTAAAATTATTTGGAATAACTAATAGTAACTTATATTTAAAAGATATTATTATTAAAAAAAATTAAGAAGAACAGACTTATACAGAACATAATTTTTTCTATGGAAAAAGGTTTTTGGATGTAAGTGGACGCATTTGCGTCTTAGATTGTGTGGAAATTGTGCGGATCGTAAGTAGACTGCATGAAACGTGCTTATATTTAATAAAAATATTTTGCTAACACATTTTCGCCCTCAATTTATGTTCCTACCTTATCATAAAATCCTCATCTAAATACTATTTATTTATGCTCTCTTTTGCTCGAAACATCGAGCCCACAAAGAAATGTTAACAAAAATGGACTCATTTTTCTTATCTCTGCAAACTCAGACATTGCAGAAGCAGAAAAATGATAGCTTTTCTTTTTATGCCGCACTTGCTTTGCGTCTTTTTGTCCTGCTGCCTTCTCTTTAAACAGAAGGACAACGATAATGACGGTTTGAACATCATTTGCTTTTAATCTTTTGTGGTTTAATTGATTAGATGTTCAGGCGTAGAAAAATTGTTGTTGCCAGCTTTCGAATATGTAAGGAGGAAATGAGTTAACTGACAATGGAATTGTTGGGCTTTTCAGTACAAAGAGAATGCTGAAAAATAGTTGAAGTGCTGGCATCAAGGAACTAATGGAGAACATGTCCTTGTTGATGATTGCTTTGCTTATTTTTAACTACTATAACACTGGCGACAAAGACAAAGACAAAGTTGGTGATGGCCATTGCCATCATCATCATTGTTGGCATCATTGCCATCATCATCATCCTCATCCTCATCCTCATAACCATCAACGTCATTGTCGCCGCCATCATCATCTACCACATTGATGCCCATGCTGTCGACCATGACGATG
>JAHXMU010000335.1:948487-958685 GCA_019455685.1 Philornis downsi | reverse complement strand
CAAAAATTGTGGTTATTAACAGAATTACTCAAGTGTAAAAAGTTAAAAAATTAAAGCATAGTTTCAGGCATTTCGTGAACTTTACATTCCATAACTTTCTGGCGGATCAAGCACGGAAGACGACAACTGCCCGTGATAAGCAGATGAAAGAGAGGCACAACAAAAGTGTAGGGGACTAAATGTGGTTATTAATATTAAATTAATTTACGTGTCATTTTGTCCCTTAAAATGGGACTTAGTGATGGACTAACATTTTATGTCCCTTGAATATAATCGCCATCATCATGATAATCATTTAATATTTACAAATTTTAATTTTTCCTGTTATTTTGTTTTTGTTTGATTTATTCTTCAGATGGGCTGTTTCCACTGTAATGACTCGTGAAAATTTAATACCTCGTTCGCAGTCAAAGCGTGAGACTGATATTTCGGACACCATCGCAGCTCTGATACCTTTTTGGGATATGGCCAATCATCGCGATGGCACCGTCACTACTTTCTTTAACGTGGAGACCAATCAAATTGAAAGCAGTGCTCAAGAAGACTTCAAAGAAGGCGATCAGATTTTCATTTACTACGGCGATCGTTCGAATGCCGATTTGATGATCCATAATGGGTAAGTAAAAGAGGTATCCCTTTGTAGATAAGAGTAGGCCTTTTGGAATATTGCTATTTAGCTATAGTTACATCTTTTTTTCACTGCCATCGTGAGCTTCTGGATCCTTCTCATGTTCAGCTTTATAAATGTTTCTCCAACCTTTTTCCACTTTAAAAATAAGTTAAGTAAGTGCTTTTCTCATAGAAAACCTCATACCTATTGTCAAAAATAAAAAAAACTGGGCAATCGATATTTACAAGCTTCTCTTGAGGTGAATTTTTCATCAGCAAAATCATCCGATATAGATAGGAAAAGTTGGTAATGATTCGGTGTTAGGTAAATAGATGTATAAGAATCTCCCAAGCAAGCTCCCGGAGCTTCTGGAGGCGGTATCGATATGTGTGACCAAGAGTGGTTTTGATGGAATACAATTCCTCTCTTATTAGTTAAAGCTTTCTGCTTCAAGGCGAGTGCTTACCTCAGGTAGTTCAATTGTTGACAGTACAGGTCCGACTAAAAGTTTGGGAATAGATCATTATAGGTGAAAACCTGTCAATCACACCAAAACACGCAGCAAAACCTTTCTGACAGTCAGCCTTCCCGCTTTCCGACCACTACCGTTGTCACTTGGCGGTATCGTCAGTGACGCACTTTTAATCACCAGTCCACCATCCGCTTTACAAACGGGTCAATTTTGTTTTGTTCAAGTTTGAATCCTGAACGGAGCAGTGGTCAGAAGTCAACATACATCTTCAAAAATAATGTCGAGTTATCTTACAATAAGTATTTCTTCCTGGTAACATTCACCAAAATTTAGACCATCAGTTTGTACAAGGACAGAGAAAAAGAAAATGTTTTATCAGTGGCCAAAAAATAACTCTAACGAAGAAACAGATAGGAATTAGAAAAGGACAGAAGTCTTGATATGGACAAAGAAATTCATTGAGATGTCGAGGTGAAAAGTGATTGCAAGATATCCGAATTACATGCCTGATCCACTTCGTTTAAGATGTTTCAAAAACAAATAGTTGACGGGAGATTCAACAGCTCAGTGGAAGAAGAGTAGATAGACAATTTCTGGAAGTATTAAGTTCGATTCGTGGCTATAGCCCAAAATAACTAATTTTTTTCCAAAAATAACCCACCTTGGCTACTCTCACCGAAATTTGGAACGTCAAACGGCACAATATCCAAGGAAAAATTAATTGTTATTTGAATTATCTGACGCGCAAAATCAATGGAACCGAAAATGCCGGAAATGAAGAAACTCACCATGACACCATCTATCCTGAATGGAAATAGTGATATCGACAAAGTTATAAATAAAGCCGCCAAATTAAATTGAAAATGACAATGCTGTAACCAATCAAAAAGCTAATTTTTATATCTTTTATAATGGAAATAACGGGCGTATCCATCTCGTATAAGGAGAAAGTTCTTGGGAAGTTCTGCTATAGAATTGTTTTATATTTCATACGTTGTTTACATTTAATGAAAAGACTGGATCACCACCTACCGTATATTAATTGCACTATTTTAGGAACTAACCCTCGATAGGTTAATGAGGAAAGAACGGACGAATACATTCACTTTGGTTTTTTCCCTGTAAAAATTTAACTATCTTCTAACTTGAACTATACTCCCTCCAGTAATTTTAGTCTTTTTACGCTTCATTTTTGTTTTAACACCCATTAATATTTCTTCCTATATTTTAGCTTTGTCAATCCCTCTAACCATAAGGACAGTGTGTCTATCAAACTTGGCTTGAGCCCATCCGATCCTCTATTTACCAAACGTGCCAAATTGTTGGACTTACTTAGCATACCAAAGAATAGTGAGCTGAAGGTGTTGGCCACACCCAATTACATCACATCAGGTCTTTTGGCTTTTGTGCGAGTCTTCAACATGAACGAAGAGCAGCTGGAACATTGGACTTCCCCCGATCGAGCGATTGATCTGTTGCACATTGACTGTGCATTAGAGACAGCTCTGGAATCGAAGACGTGGATGTATTTGCAAACAAGACTCATGTTGTTATTGCGCGTCTTTCCCGATACTCTTGAGGCAGATGAACAGCGCTTGGCCGATATGAAGCAACTGCATTTGTCACCCATCGCCGAGATGATATTACAGTACAGAGTGTTGGAGAAGCGAATATTGGCAGCGGCCCTTGACTATGCCAAACAAAGAACCAAGGCCTAAGGGCGTTCATTGCCAGCTTATCATGAACAACCAAAGTAGCAAACCAGCAAGATGTAAAAACCGGTGGTGTCGCTCGCTGCCTTTCGAACAACACGAAAACTTTTAGTTTTATTTGCTTATTTTTTATTACGGCCATAGGTAATAAGTGAAAGGACACAAAGAACAACGGGCTGGCATGGAACGTAACACGAAAGAGAGTTCAAAGGAATATTTTTATTATTCCTGTTGTTTTGCCCGAGTATTTTGCCGTAATTTTTTATATCGTGTATTTTTTGTCCTTTTTTGAGTATCCATAAATTGTTAAGTGGCCATTACAACAGTTTCAGTTGTAGCACCAGTTTAAGTTATGTTTTCTTTTTTGTTTACAATTTTTTTTTTATATTTCCTTGTATTGTTTATAGTTTTGCTAAAGCACATTAAAGGGACAGAGACAGAGCCCAAAATGTTAACGCCAAACAAACAGAAGAGATGGACGAAGTGGAGAACGCGGATAGTTGGAAAGACGGTAGATTCAGGGATAAACTGACCTACATATTTAGCCATAACCGTCTAATATATTGCGACTTACTATAAGAACACTTAAAGGAAAATTTATTGGATTTTCATAAACGCATTTTGTTTTATGAATTGCTGCCTCTCGTTCAATCTTCTTAACGCTTTAAGTTTCGAAAAGTGTTTAAATTTTTTTTAGACTAGAGTTAATTTTATTGCCTACATGCCCTTATCATATTTCCTGTAAGTTTTACTACTAATAGTCAGAATAACCTTTAGCGGTTATTAAACCATTTAATCGTTTTGTTGTTTATTTGCGTGTGTGTCATTAATATTTGAAAAAGTTTTAAAAATTCATAGTTTTATTTTTTTAACTTTGTAGTTGTGTGTTAATACAGTAAACTGCGTTTACTTAGACATTTTTAAATAAATTATTGGAATTATCTTGTACTAACTCAAGAGTTCGAATTATTGTGTATTTAGATGTTTCGTAAATAAAATTATAATTTATTGATCATGTACTGAAGAAGGTCTCATTTCTTTAGGGGAGATTTATGAGTTGGGATGGAGCGTAACGAGTTTTATCAATAAGGTTCTGAGATTTTCTTTGAATGAATCGGGAAAGTGCCAGAGACCGTAACAGTTATACATTTTTATTCAAAAACGTCTTTCTTTAAGAGTTATTTGTAATTGATTTTTATAATATAATTGATTTATACTTTTCCTATTCTTCAATAACACTAATTTAAGACTTTTTCAAATAAAAAAGAAACAAAAAAATAGAAATCAATCAATTAGAGACTTAAAGACTTTTATTTCACGAGGCTGTAAATCAAAATACATTGATTTAGTAAGTATGCAAACGATTCTAAGTTTACTCCAAATTAACTGCGGTAATATTCTA
Organism: Philornis downsi; assembly: GCA_019455685.1. Classification (NCBI taxonomy): domain Eukaryota; kingdom Metazoa; phylum Arthropoda; class Insecta; order Diptera; family Muscidae; genus Philornis; species Philornis downsi. Next base: position 954,489 of record JAHXMU010000335.1, on the reverse strand, counting down.
TTAATGACGCACAGTGGAAATATATTGCGCATTGTATAGCAACTGCTGCAAAAACCATACTTGGGTATGAGAAACTGCGCTCAGACAAACCCTGGTATGGTGAAGAATGTCGCAGAGTGTCTGAGGGAAAGGATGCTGCATACGGGACAACGTTGTAGCCAATTGTAACGCGTGCAGTTAGGGAACGCTACAAGAAAGAGGGAAGAGAGGCACACCAACTTTTTAGGCGGAAGAAACAGTTGTGGAAAGAGCGTGAAAGTTAGGAAATAGAAAGGTACAGGTATAGAGGTGAAGCCCGCAAGAAGATAAGAAGTGCAGGGTATAGAACAGGGTTCCCCTCCTGTAAGGGCAGCGAGGGAAATCTGGTCACTGATACGCAGAATGTGCTGCAACTATGGAGAGAGCGTTTTTATAAACTCTTAGATTCGGATGGCAGCACGAGTGAGGAAATTACCTCAATTATCGACGATGGCATAAATTGCGCAGCTCCGAGCCAAACATAGATCACAACAGCAGTATAGCGGTTTAATAACAAAAACAAAACTGCGGGCGCTGATGGCCTGCCAGTAGATCTGTTTAAAACTGGTGGGGATGAGCTGATAAACAGCCTGCATTAGCTCCTAAATACGATTTGGCTCAAGGAAAATATGCCCACTGATTGGAACTTGAGTGTGCTGCGTCTTGTATTTCAAAAAGGCGATCCAAGTGTTTGTAAAAACTATCGCGGTATCAGTCTTTTACCCATTGCTTATAAAGCCCCGTCGAGTGTGATATGTGAAAGATTCTATGTAACGATTCTAGCTGATCTAGTTGGACGTTATCAGTGTGGCTTTAGGTCTGGTAAATCAACAACTGATCAGATACTCGTATTCACACTACGACAAATTCTGGAATAGACCCAAGAAAAACAGATTGACACGTACCATCTTTTCGTCGATTATAAGTCTGCCTTCGATAGACCGATACGGTAAAAACTGTATGAGGGCATGGTCGAGTTTGGAATTTCTATGAAGCGTATATATCTTTGTAGGATGGCGCTGACTGACACGAAATCTTCAGTAAAAATAGGCAAAGATCTTAGTCGGCCTTTTTACACCAAACGACGATTTAGGTAAGGCCACAGTGTGCGCCCTCTTCAACATACTGTTGGAGATAAATATGAGAAAAGCTGCAGTTAACACGACTGGTACCATCTTTGACAAAAGCCATATGTTACTCGCATAAGCAGATGACATAGACATTATTGGCAGAAAATTGGAAATTGGCGAGATGTTACTGCAGCCTTCTCTAGCATCGAGGGGAAGCAGAGAAAACGGGTCTGGTGCTAAACGAGGACAAAATAAAGTTATTGATTTCAACGAACAAAGAGTCTACTCGTTTGGGACGCTGTGTGAACGTTGACAACTATAATTTTGAAGTGGGGGAAGAATTCATCTATCTCGGTTCTGCTGTAAACAAAACGAATGATGTCAGCATGGAGATAAAGAGGAGAGTATTGCTTGCTAAGAGATGTTACTATGGGTTAAGCAAGCGATTCAATGATAAAGCCCTCTCTCGACAAATCCGACTGTACCAGACATTGGTTCTACCTGTCTTGTTTTATGGCGCAAAATCCTGGGTTACGACGCAAGAAAATATATGAACCCATAATCGTTAACGGAGAGTATCGATGTCGCATGAACAATGAGCTGTATGAGCTATATGCCGACATCGAGGTAGTCAAACGCATTAATATACAGCGATTGCGTTAGCTGGGTCATGTTGTGCTGATGGACCCAAATGCTACAGCACGGAAAGTTTTCGGCAACGAACTCGGTGGGAAACTTCGTTGGAAGTTTGAAATACTGTGGAAGCTTGGTGTGACGAATTGGAGGAGAAGCGCAGAAGATCGAAGCGCTTGGAATTACTTTCTACGGGCGGCGTATAACTGATAAGTATGTTTATTCCAGTCGCCACCTAAGAAGAAATATCCTACGTAACCAGGGAGAGGAACTGACTGCTTATGGAGATTTTTATAGTTCATCAGGAACAATAAATTTGACTTCGTTTACGAATAGACTCGTATGTATACTTATATAGCTTAAATTTTGTTAGGATAAATAAACTGAAATCCGTATACTGATATGGACATCAAGTTGTGGAAAACGTTGATGTTGATAAATGGCAGGGTGTTTGGAATTTTTTTATGTCTTATATCAGCGTACAGCTTGGTCACGACTGGCATGTCGGGGCCAAATTCTTAAGATTTCTGTAGTGGTTTAATTACTCTGCGAGGGATGGGAAATCACATATGTCACCTAGCCCGCTGCAGAATCCGTCCATCTAAGGACAACCAGCCATAATTTGGTCACAATCGAATGAACGTATAGAAAGCCTGTACGCTACATACAGATGACGTATGTTAGTATATGCATGCACTTCTTCAGTTTCCTATTCCGTTCACCCAAATGCGACGAAGTTTTATTGAATTGATTTATAGTTGACCAATTTTAGTTGATTAATCAAAATATGTGCGTCAATTTTTGTTGATATTTCAAAATGCATCGTCGGCCGACATTTTATCTATTTAATTTGAGTTGGTATAAACCCATGTCAAGAAGTTGTCCAGAGTTTTTTGTTCGCTTTTTTCGCGTCAATGGAGGTTTTAAGTTGTCCTTTCTATTCTCTAGCAAGTGACATTTTGAGTCGGAGCCGCGGACAACATTTACATAAAATTATCTTTCCAAATTAAATGGCAAAGGCCAATTTATCGCTTCCAATAAAAATTTTGAATATATGATGCAAATTTGAATATTTTATTCGATTTAAAAAAAAAACTACGATTAAAAAATCACCCTATGTCAACTGAAAAATATGAAACAATCAATGTCTTAAAGATTGTTCTTTAGCGTGAATAGGAGAAAATACCATCAGCTCTCCTGGACCGATTCAACGTTATTATCCGCGCTAAAGGTAGCTATATAGAACAATAACTTATTTTTCTTAAAATTTGGAATATTTGTAGGTTATACCAAGGTTAGGTCAGGTTAGGTGCGTAGAGTTCGTCCAAGCAAATTTCTGCAATGCCTATTGTTGAGTAACCTTAAGGTTTCTCTGAACAGGCATTTTTTATCATTCAGTTTGCAATAAGGTTATTTTTAAGTCATTCCCCAATTTTATTGTAAATCTACGCAAAATATGAATTTTACTGATAGTTACATAGGAATTTCTATAATACTAAGATGCCTTGCATTTTTGCTTCTATGGAAGAAAAACTGTATTCATCCTTGACGCGACTTCAAACAACAGTGGGTGAATAGATCACAAACTATCTGAATAATTTTTTGAGTAGGAAATCTAAGTTTCCTAATGTCATCTAGCGTAACTTAATCGCGCTTATATAACGCGAAATACAGATTACTTAAGCCCTCTATTGGAAAAAATAAGCAATTTTCTTTTGCTACATCTTCCTTATACATATATTAAAGCACGACGCCTGGTAGTTTTATATTTATTGTATTGTATTTTATTTGTATTTTGTTACGCTATAAAATATTTCCCTGTTCGTTGAATTTTGTCATCAGAAGTTGTTGTCTGCGGTAACGAATGGGAGGACAGACCTTTTTAAAAGGCAGCATTTTTTCCTGCATAAAATTTGTTATTTTTCTCCAATAGTCGGATTTGTTATTGCTACATCTTTTGCGCATTTCCTTTTGTTTGTTATTTTAGGTGTAACGGTGGAAATGTGAATGACCCTTGAACAGCCGCTAGTGGGAAAAGTTTTTCGCTGCTTGTTGACAGGATTTCGATTTGTCGTTGTTGCATGTTGTTTGTGGGCACATTGCCAACAAACAGTGGTATATGAACACAATGAGATTGAAATAAAACTAAGGAGTAAAAATAGTTTTAAGTTCGCCCGGTCTGAGGTTTATCTACTTTTAACCAAGGATTATTATCTTCTACTCTTAATTCCTTTTTTTCTACTGGTGTTGAGGCTCAAAGCATCGAATCTGTCCGGAAAAGCATCACATCATGTGCGAATGTTGCCTGATGGTATTTTGTCCCATTTTCGGCGAAGAACTATCATTAAGACATTGACCGCCTTATATTTTTCAGTTGACACTCTGTCCTTCATAATGGGCCATGTGAAAAATCCATTAGGTGGCCATTGTTGTGAGAAAATAAAGCTGGAAAATGTTTCTTGTTTAAAAAGGTTGGGTTTCACTAGTTTTATGGGATGGTGACGAGTTATGTTGAACGGTCCAATGTTTCGTAACGAATTATTTACGTGTTTTACAACCTTTGCTGTGCCTAAGTGAACTGCCTTTTGTACAGCTGGTAGATTTTGCATTTTTTTGCGTTTTGTAGGCCTTCAACCGTAGTTCATTTTTAGGATGTATTCTATGCTACGAGCACACACGTTGTAATTGTTTGCCAATTGAACTGCGCTTTGTCGTGAATTACATTTGTATTCTGGCCTTCACTTGTTTAAACATTTCTTTCGATGTTGCTGTTATTGGATGTCCACTTAGATAGCGTTTTTTGATGCTACTAGACCAGTATCAAACATTTTGCTGCTTGCGATTCTTCAGTAAAATAAAAGTGCGTTTGAATTCCATTTCGATAACAAAAAAACGATTTGCTTTTGTTGGGTTGTAAACAATATAACAGACCGAAGTTTGCCAAAAAATGGACACGTTGTCATTAGATGTTTGGTTGTTACAGCAGTTGGACGGATGGTCGGATATGCTTAAATCGGCAAAATCTAGAGTACTGGTATCCAGTAATTTTAGAAAGGACTGAAATAATAATTTTAGGACCAGTACAGATATTTCAATTAGACGTCATTTGTGATTGGTGTAAAAGTTTTCGGAATGGCAGAAAAACATACGAAATCTTCAATCTTCAGGTTAGATAATGCACAATAAAAGAATCCAAATTATAACTTGCTGTATTTAATTATTATTATTATTACTTTTGTACTTAATTGTTATAATTTGCTGCCTTCTACACGGAAATGTAGAGAAACAATTGATTTTTGCCAAATCGATTAGGGTACTCTAAAGGGAACGACAATGCGGTCCGTTTTCAATACCAGAAATGAGTTTAATTGATGCCTGTTTACATTGAATTTAGCACAATTTAATCAAAGACATTAATTTTGCTATATGAGTAAAATTCGACAATTTGTGAGGGAGCTATCAAAATGGGCGGAGTTATTTGTCGATTTTTTTTACATTTTACCAAGTTATATAATATAATCCAATTCATATAATATAATTCACAAAAATGTAAGTTATCGCTGTCTATGAACTAGGATTCACAAGACTAATACTAAAATTCGACATATCGGCCGATTTGTATGGGAGGCAGACAAATGGGCGTTGCGGAAATGCACAGAGTTTGTCAAATTTGGTTAAGTTCAGTGCAACAGCTTGCAAGATTTAAAGCCAGGAATAGATGGGGCACATTGGTAGTTTGTATGAGAGGTACTGGAAGCGGTAGTTGATCGATTTTTTTCAAGTTTTACCAGGCGTTATAAGATAGTGTAACGAACAAAAACTTGGGTCGCTGCAGTCTATAAATCAGGAGTAAGAGAAGACAAAGAAGATACGACCCATCGTGGCGCGATGGTTGGTCTGGTAAATGCTTCTCAAGTGTGACTTTCGGACTCGTCTTTAAACTGTTAGGTCCGTTGAGTAAGCCTAAAAATAGATTGTTCATTAAATGTGAGCAGCTCTCCCATATATAATTTATGATATTCAAGGGAATTTGTTTATAATAAGACACTACATTGGGAAAAAAGTTGGATTGCAGCCTAGGAATAAGGAGTCACAGGGGAAAAAACTAAATCAGGGAAAATTGATAAATTTTGATAATTTTAGACTGTGATAAGTTCTAAGAGAATTCATAGAGGTTTGCTGCAGATATCGTGTCTACCAACCAGATGTTGGTTAATCCATTCAAAAACTCATTTTTTTTTTTTTTTGTATTTATTTATTTATTGAATCTTCAAAATTTTT
>JAHXMU010000335.1:828759-928487 GCA_019455685.1 Philornis downsi | reverse complement strand
AAATCTTTATCTTTGAATAAAAACATCTGTTTCATTGTAATTCGATACAGAAATGGAACCGATGTGAGTTTCCAGTTAGGCATTAGCTAAGAAAAGAATTTAAATATAAAGTGAAAGTATGTTTCGAATATGTATCAAAATCAAACTTCTTCTATATTTTTACAGAAAACTGCAATTTTAAAAACAAAACAAATTTGAGCTTGTGTGAATGACTTTTATATTTACCACATCTCTGTTATAAGGCTCAAGATTTAATTTATTAAGCATTCTGCAAAATTTATACATTTCTTTACAACGAAAATTTAAAATTATCCAAATGTACACTGTATATGCAATTAAGTTCTTCCATAGAGCATTTAGCTATTTAGCTATTTACTAAGTACTGTATATAATATCTCTAGGTGATATTAGTGGTTTTTGATATTAGTGGTTTAGAAATCATCTTATATCATACGGGAGCATACTAGGGATTCTCTTTTGCTAAACGCAACTTATTTTACTGTTCATTTTTATACCGCCTTATCAGCTACCTTAGATTTGACATATTTTATGCTACATTACAGTGTAATGAAAATAGACGAAAAATCATTGCTTATTTTTAGGAGTAAATATATTTTAAGGTGACAAATATTTTGTAAGATTATTTATAGTCATACTTGTGTGCTCTAACATTGCATAGAGAGCGAAGACAGCAACTATAGTGAAAATATCATATTACTCTAAAAATAGTACAATAAAATCGTTCGTGTGGCTGACGTGAAATTGTATTTTATGACACCGTTCTATTCTGACGACACGCCATTGCCCTTTAAAGTGTTTTGGCTGCTGTCATTTGGAAAAGTAGTATGATGCGTCAAATTTAAGTATTTGTATGCCAAATTCATTACGATTTAAAAGCATTTCCATGTAAAGGTGTCACTGTAAAACATTTATAGCATCTTAATCGCCTCCAGAAGACAAGACATAGTGAACGTGCCATAGTATCTGTACGAGCGTATCTGTATTTTTAGGCCATTTCACCAGTTTGTGTTACCAACATCTGATACCCAGACATAACAAAAGCGGAGATGACTCCAACAGTTGCCTGGAAAACTTTTCTTTAGTGGGATAGGAGGGTGGACTGAATTGAAACCGTAGTAAATTTTTTATGCCACGAAGAACAGTATTGGAAAATACTTTAAGAATCGTCGGTTTATAGCGAGCGAGTTATATAGTGATACAGTGCTCTACATGGGACGTAGGCGTGACTAAGAAATTTTTAGAAATCAACATTATAGCTATGAACTACTGGAACTATAGGTATACTATCTGCTATGAAGTCGGCATAAGTAACGTTAACGGCGACTATATTGAATGCTTTGTTGTGAATCATTTGATTTTAACTCGTGAACCAATTTCATCTTATATGGGAAAAGATGTAACATATGTATGTAAAATTCTTTGCAAAGACCGCGTAGACTTCTCTAACTGCTAAAAACGTCGCCTGGTTGCTTGTACTCGAGCAATAGTCACTTCATTTCGAACTGCACGAGGAAGATCACAGATAGCTGCTTCTTGCCCAAAACGCTGAACCAATCGGTAAATTGTTGGAGCGCTAGAAGAATTTCGAACATGAAAGAAATTTCGATGTGATCTGAATGCAAACTTTCCAAGTAAAATTGAACAACTTAACGTTCAAATCTTAACGTTGCTTATGCTCCACTCTATATTTTTCAGTATATATATATATATATAATATATATAAGCGTCTAAGAATATGCTATATCTTCGTATTTATATTAAAGAAAATATAAATAGCGGCATCTTGAACTATTGGGGATTCCAACTCACTTCAGATTCGCTTCGAGCAAACTAAGTGTTTCCAATGCTTGATGCAATGGTCAATATTACGCCCGAAAGCATGCTATGGCAATATTCCAGTGAATATAACTATTGATTATACTTGTATAGCAAATATACAATGGTACAGACTTAAACCAAATCGAAGTCAAACTCTTTCAAAGAAGACAAATCCCCTTTAAGAAAATTACCCTTTCGAAACACGAAACACAGCTTCTCTTCGGCTTGAATTAATACTACGTCTACGATATATACACAAAATTATTGTGTTACCAACTGACTGATAACTAATTGGGGTATACATAGCCGCAACAGAGTAGGAGTGCAATAAGAAGGAATTTTGTTTGCTCTTTTAGAGCTAAAACAGAGTACAAAAAGACAAATCTGGTGCTATCGTCTAAAACAAGCGGTCGTAGCTAGAATCATGAAAATCGGCTTCCGTATTCCCCTTCCAGAGTAAACACTCGCTCTTACTTGTACTCGTATCATCATCTACCTCAAAATCAATATTCAGAATAGAAATGCGGTGAAGAAAGGCTTTTCATAGTTCGCATTTTTAGTTGTAAAAGCAGGGCAAAAGGCTTTAATTCTGGCACTATTGCCAAGCTCAAAGGACTAGAGCTGGAAACATGAAAATTGGCATTTGTAATCCCCTTTCGGAATAAACACATGATAAGAAAGAGTTTTTCGAAATTCCCGTTTTTAGATTTAAAATTGGAGTAGTATTTATTTTATGTATTTTTTAAATCACTTAATATTGACCAAGAGCCTTCAAATTGCACGATTGTTAAATAAATAAACAAATCAGATCATCGACTACTTTAAACGGCAGGAACTGGAATCATAAAAATTGGTGTCCATAATCCACATTCACAATAGAAACATGGTCAAAGGGTATGTTTCAAAATGCGTACCTAGGGGTAAAAAAGCAAAGCGCCAGGAACTGCTTTTTCGGAATTCATATTTTCATGAGATAAAACTAGTGGGCATGGTAGGAAAACGGTATCATCAAGTTACACTAAGAATCGAAACTAAGGTCATGTAGTGCAATCCTTAGCTTTAGGTGTAAATAAGGGAAGAAGAGGGGCAGAAATAATATCATCGCTCATAACAAACAGCTGGAGCTAAAATGATGAAGCCTTAGTATACTATTGAATACTCTGGCTTCATAATGTAGTGGCGCTCAGAAAAGAAAATGTTTAGAAATTCGCAATTCTAGGGTGTAAAACAAGTAAAACATGCAAAATTGGCACTATCGCCAACAACAAAAGAGTGAAGCCTGAGACATCAAATAGGGTTCGGGTTATCTGTGTGTGCTAGGGATATGAAGGAACTTACAAAAAATAGTGCCTTTAAGGGACTAAACATGAAAGAATAAAGATAAAAATGGTACCATCGACTAAAACAAAAGGGGTTATGCTGGAATCACCAAATAAAAAAAAACACGTTCCTTCGCACACCATGAATGAGAAATGGGAGAGTTTCTCACATTCAATGAGCTTACATGCATTCTATTTTTAGAATCGCCAAGTACAAACGTTAATACAAACGTTACTATCACGAGGCAGGTGCGAATTCCTAGCAGAACTCAGACAGTTAAAAGCCATGAAATTGGGAGTGGTAGGTTCCTTTGTCAAGAAATGCTCATGATAATGAGGAATTTTTGAAAATTCGTAGTTTTAGCAGTACAATGGAAAATTAAGGGGTCAAAAATTAGCCTTCTCATAAAACAATTGTCGAAGCTAAAAAAAGTTTCATAAAGTATTCTAAAATTCGTTTTTTTTAAATATGAACAAGAAAAAAAGAGAGCATAAATCGCGCAGCCGCTTGGTGTCAAATAGAAAAAACTGAAGTCGAGAAATTATACGTTCCATTATGGGACCTAATAGAAATACAAACTTTCTAAATCAAATAGGAAATAAATGGGCCAAAAATTTAGCCAAAGTAGATCTGAAGACTGAAGTTGAAAAGACTATACTTAAACAACAGATTTCCCTTGCGACCTGTTCACAGGGATTTTATAGAAAAGAGTAAACTTTCCTACAATTTAGCGGTATACATCACGAATATCACGCCAATCCCCGTCTACTTCCCGTCTACTCTCTCCCTTTCTGGTATTCAAAAAACATTTTATTCGCTTAGTAAGGTCCAAGCATTTATTTCCTTTTTTGGTGAGGTTCGATTTCATTTGGTTCTGGTTCATGTTATTTTCAGTCTACAAGGTGTGAGTAGCCAATGCCAATATCTTCTAGAAAAAACACAGCATGCTTTTAGGCGTAATGTAAACCACAGAAAGAATTATTAGATTTGCTGAAACTTGGGGAATATATTTAAAATGAGAGAGATCATCTTTATTTTATTCCCAACAATCACAAAAGAATTTTTAGGTTGTCTTGAATTAATAATATTTATAGATCAATATTGCACATTTGTGGAAGAATTTCTTATTTTGTACATCAATTAGTTATCATTTTAAAGAAATACGTCTTTCACAACTCTCGTCTTATTGTACGTCCGCGAACTAACAGCAATTTTGTAATTTTCAAGTGCATTTTTTTTCCTGCAACTTCTTTATGTCCCCTAATTTAAATTTTGAAAGACTTTGGGTACTCAGAAAGATCATAGATAGTGTTCTTAAAACGTACAAAAATGTTTTTATTTTATTTTTATCTTACAGTTATCACTGATATCTATTAAACAGTAATTTGGAGCAGATGCTATAATCGTATAACCGTTAAACAAAAATCATATCTATGAAAATAACTAGTGCGCCCTCTGTTATTTTTATTTTGTAAATCTGATATTTTGCAATTATTATCAGTACGACCTCTATGATGCCGTAATAGTAAAATCTTTAAATAAATTGAAATAAATTGAAAAATAATTCAAAATTTGGCGCATTGATGTTTTTTGTCTTTTCAGCTAGCTTGCATTGCAACATCAAAATTTTTAGCGCGTTTTAAGAGACATATTTTTATAGACATTAAAGCGTTCCAGCTTTATTCGTTTAATCACAATTTCGTATCATTCTTCCCTTTCACTGCCTACACAACACAATTTTTTAAGATTATTATTCAGTAGGACTTACTCGTATTGTCGTGGCTCCATTCCTTCGAATCCACTGTACTATTTATATTGTTAATTTAATATGTTTACGTGCCACTTGATACCTCCTTCTTGCTATTGTTATCGTTGTCGCATAAAATTTATTATTATTAACGATGTCGTGGGGAAAATATCGGGAATATGTTAACAAAAAGGACAGGAAATTAAAATTTGCACTGCCTTAAGATGCTCATATCTATTCATACAGATGAAAATGTTACGATAAAAATGGCAAAAGTTAAAAGAAAATCTTTGCTGTTCAAAAGAATTCTGACTGCTGGCATCATATTTTAGATAGAAAGAAAACAAATTAAGTTCACAGATTTTTACATCGTATTAAAATAAAGTCTAACATATTTATGACTTTCTCAGAGAAGATTTGCTTTATTGGGTCATAAACCTTAGTTGGATATGAATTTTGTTTCGATTATTTTTCATTATTAATACTTGAACGTATTCCAAAATGATTCTTACATGAAATATCGTAGAACAACAGCACATTTATGAAAACTATTGCTTTTATACTAGCAATAATATTACAAAATTTCAAAGGAAACAAATAAAAATATGCTAATTAACTTATTAGAAAGCTTCGGCATTTAAAAGGTTTTGAAAATTATGCCAGCACTAATCGTCGAGTCTCAGATTTGACGTGAGTATTTATCATAGTGTAATTTTTGGCATGGATTGTAATCAGTTACTAAAATTAGCATTTTATGACGGTCCAACTGTGCCGAATTTCGAATAACTGCCACATTTTGAACTCGGGTAACATAGGCGTGATACAATTAAGTGCGGATTATATAATATATTATATTAATTGTTTACTATCTCATGAAATAACTGGTTGATTAGTCCTTCTACATTATTTAAGGCGCCATAAGAAGTGTAACTCATACCCATTAAGAACTTTTTAAAGTCTCAATGCAATTGGTTAAGCAATATATCAGCTTATAGCTAACACACAGCTCAGAATGATTTTTATATGAGGAGTAATTTAAAAAAAGTTTTCGTATTTGTAAGTCATATAACTTTAACTTTAAAAGTTCTATAACTTTGGTTTGGTTTGTTCATTAATGATAGAAACCAAATTTAACATTAATGTAAATGAAATTATAAAATCAAATCAAATAGCTGATACAAAAGCTTTGACAGCATCATTTATATAGACTTTCGACACATTAATATTGGAAACTGTGTAAACAAACAAACAAAACTGTCACACTTCGAACATGGATTACATAGCTAAGATAGATTAGGGCGAATTATGTCTTTAAGGGTGATTATTCTATTATCAATCGTATACTATTTCTTGAAGTGAACTGTACGGTAACCCTCATACACTAATTAATTAGAATAATTGAAACTACGCCCAATATATCAGCAACAAGTTCTCAAAGTTTGAATACAATTAGTTAAACAGTGTAATGGTTTATAAGCAACACACAGCCACAAAGCAATACTTATATGAATTGTGTTTTAAGAAAATTATCCGCATTTAAAGATCTCGTAACTTTGATAGCTGATTTGAATATAATATTTGAATATAACAGAGTCAGGAGTGTAGATATTTTAATTTGGACCTTCTATTCTTTTGAGAGTTACCAAATCTTTGCACGAATTCCTTCCAGCACGTATTATCTGGTAATAGTAGGTAGTTACAGTGCGAAAGAGATTAGTTTGAGTAACCCAAATATCAAGGAAGAACCAATTTGCCTAAGAACCAATTTGTTCTGAAACTGAACTCTAATACCAATCTATTGACCGTTTGCAGCCTCAGCACTGGACGTAGTGGCTATATAAATAGTTCATCTTAAATAAAATGTAATACGAAAATTCGAAAGAATATGAAGAAACGGAATCTCTCAACTATTAAAAACATCCACAACATTCATGTTTTAGGGTTGTGCATCTGGAATATGCAGACTTTTCCTTAAGAAGGTACCACTATCCGAATGACAGATACCCTTAACAAATATAGAGCTGCAATCACAGCCACCCAGAGGATCCACATTTGCCACACAGAAAGGCATGAACTCAGATGCGGATTTGCTGTGGGCAGCAGACTGGGAAACCTTGTCTAGCGCTATGCACATGTAAGTGAACGCATCAGGATGATGTATTTGTTTATCACGTTAATTTGCGTACTTGTTATGACTGAAAACCAACACAAGATGCATTTTACGAACTATGTAGGAAGAGAAAATAGCGCTAGTCAGCCACGTGCTTGTCCCTTCTGTACTAGATATAGACGTATTTATCGCCAATTACTGAGAAATTTTGTTTAGATTCTTTTGATTAATATTTTAAGCTTATTTTCTCGAGTTTCCACCATTATTTTTGCATTTTGGAAAAGAGCATACATTTGTAATTGAATAAATGCTATGAAAGGTAGTAAAAAACTTTTGACCTTTGACCTCTGAGTAAGTGAAATAGTTATTTTCCCGTGAAATATAATTATCCTTTTAACCACACCTTTGAGGTTTCACTTCTATCGCCTGTCCTCATGATGCATTTAACTTTTTTTGTGGACAAACTATAGACCAAGGGTGTACTGTAGACATAGAGGGGTACCCCTCGTACACTCGAGCAAACCACATGTCTCCAATGTTTGATGAAACAATTTACATAATGCCCAAAGGCATGCACGGCCTTTGTCGTTGATTTTCTATAGCTAACAAGTGTTAAATACCGTAGACTTGAATCAAAATGACATCAAATTATATCAAATAACAAAAAAATAGCTTTAGTTTACCAGTCGAACATTGTATCTTTCGGGGGCCAGAGAGAGTTCGTTTCTCTATATAATACTGTTCTCTATGACTGTAGATTTTGTTTTACTCGTATGATTGATATTATCTGCACGCAGATGATTTGGCATGAACATTATTGGTACGACGTTGTTTGTTAATATCTTTCTATGTTGATTAGAAATAAATATAATTCAAGTTATATAAGGTAGAAGATTATATATTAAAATATGATATTAATGACATTTACTTATATAAAACCGATATTTTTGTGTCATCCTTACTTGAAACGAACATTTCTAGAGCAGAATGTATTTCCATGTTACTGACAGTGGAACTACGATGTTTATATGCGACTGTCATGTACCCGATTTTATCCGGTTTTAGGCAGGATGAAACTAATTATATTTCTGTGAACAGCAGTCACTTCGATATGCAGTTAAATATTTCGAGTAGTCAAGTAAATGTTCCTCAAACTGTTATTCGGATTCGTTGTTAGACTGTAGTTTCCATTTGAGTGAATGTGAAAGCTCACTGAATGCGAGAGGCGCTTCCATCCATGGATGCAACAAAATTTCTCTTCTTTTGTTAATTGGCCATTTCCCTAACCTATATACATTGTTTTCTGTCAAGCTATTCCTGCAAACTAACAAAAAGGTGAATGTACTAGAACAGATTGGTATGACTAATATTATTTCTATGTATCAGTATAGATGGAAACTTCCGGATGTATTGCATACAATTGCGTATGATTGATTGTAATATAATGCCAGGTACATTTATGTTATAATTTATGCAATTTTGTTGCATGTTTGTCATCATTCAACATTGGATGCATCACTTTAGGGACAGTAATATTTTTTAAGCCAAATACTTCTTTTTGCCTAGGTTAAAAAGTTCAATGAAATAATAAAATTCTGCCTTATTTATTACAAATCGATCCTATGCTAAAGATGTCACCATTCCGCACTTTGTATTACAATTTCCATATGAAAATTGAAATCCATTAATAAAACAACAAAACATAATTTCACCTAACGGGTTGCATTCATTTGTATTCGAAATCCATATTTGAAATACGTTACTTCTGCTATTGTATTTTTCGTAACACATATCTTTTACAGAGCTATATATTACGGTTCGAACAGTGTTAACCATCACAGTTTGAGTAACGACAATCGACACTATAGAGTGAAATCAATAAAACTACGTATGTACGTTCATACATACAAATGCTTTATACACCCACTAAATTTAGAGTGCACTCGTAAAAGATAAACCTCAAACAAAAAAAAAAAAAAAAAAAAAAAAAAATGAGAGAACACAATTGAATTTTGAATGCAAAAGGGAGGGAAATAAACGCGGTCTGTCATTAATCACTGTGAATCCGAGATGTGGGTGAATGATATACGGAAGCGGAAATGAATATGGAAATGAAAGAATTTAATGGGCAACAATGTGAAAGATGTGGATTTAAAATGCATTTATAACAAAGTTGTTATGGGGTGAGAGTAATGTTGAGAGGGGTTTAAATATCAGGTAAGGAAGACACATATCGAAATGACTGTCAATCTTTGGGGGTGAGGGACAACAAAATAATCAATACCATAAGTCACAATTTCAACAATGATTAATGGTATTTGATGAAAATAATGATTTCCGATGCAGTTGAAGTTGTACTTAAACCTTGAAATCAATTTCGAAAACGAAGGAACTCCTTATATACCTTCAGTAGTAATGCGCGTATGAATGACGCCATTTCAGTATATATACCTTATACCTCATGCTGGATATTGATTGAACTAATAATACAATATAAAGCTAAAAAAATATATTCAAACTGTAAGATGAAGACTATCCCGCTGTTCTCAATATATAGCAGCTTCTGAAATAAATAAATAAAATAATTCCTGAAATGAGGGAATTGAACGAAAGTCATGTAGAGCATGTGGTTTTACGGCACGTTGTTTTCCCATACAACAGTAATGTGAACCACTACGTATGAGTGATGATATTCCATTCGAGAGATTTTGATGTTGAAGTTACATATACTTGTATGTCATGTTAGAGCTGAATTCTACTAATAACACAATTTGATAGTCGCAATAAATTGAGAGAGATTTCACTACAGATCACTCTGTTGAACTGTTATGCTGTTTTATTGTTCAGCATTGTTCGATATTTCATCATGGGAAGACTTAGCCCGGCACAGCGTCTACAAATTATTCATTTATATTACGTTATATTCAATATTCTATGACTAACGAGCGTGCACTTGGAGCAATTTATTGTCCACATAATTGCTTAACCAAACCCACAATTTCGTAACCATTGACAAATTTTGAACCCTGTTTTCATTATTGGATATACGCCACCTAACGAATCATACCCAGCAGGTATTGAAGAAAGTATAGTAGCGGTAGCTTAAAAACTATACTATGACCTCTATGAATAAATATTCTCAACAGCCTACCTTGTCTTACGCAACAACTTGCCATATTTTATGTAAGGCCTTTGTTAAAAAAAACACAAAATTTAAATTGTGCAAGAATTGAACCCGATCGACTTTTTGAACTGTTAACGTTCCAGTCTCTGTTCTCTTGTGTAGCTTGAAGACAATCCTTTGATTTCTATCTAGATTTCGTTTAACATTGGCTCATTTCATATTAATGGTCTTGCCATTAGCCAAAATTCCTATATTTGGGCTTAAGGTCAAGCTGAAGAAGTTCCAGAGGTGTCATAATTTCCAGACAAAACAATGGTTTGAAGTGGCTTACAGACTGGTGGTTAAATTATCGGCTTATATTACTTAAAAATGAGGTAAGCAGGAACGCAACTGTGTATTTCGCTCATTTTTGAGTCCAAAATTGAAGGCAGTGATCGTGCTGACATTTGGCTCCAACAAAAAGGCGTTACTTCCAAACGGCACCTGGCGTTATCGTGAGAATACTTCTGGGAACGGTTAAATTGACTACATAGATCGTGTGATATCATACTTCCAGAATTTTTCGTTTCAAGCTGCATAAAGCGCAAGATTCCATGGACAAGCTAGTCGCAATTGAATATTAAATATTGAAAGTCAACAATACTGTGTTAGCCATCAAGTGTCATTCGGAATGGTCGATAGATTTATTGCAATTTGGAAGTTTAAAATAAAAAATATTTAAATAAATTACGGCCAACATTTGAAAGAGGTGATCCTTGAAAAAGAATTGTAAAGAATAGTTTTCTATGTGATAATAAAGATTACCCAATAAAGTTCATATTTTTATCTTTTGCTGTTTTTAAAAAAGTACCTATAAATTAACCATCGAATGTTTTCATACTGAATCCACTTATATCACAATTTAAAAGAAATAATCCACTGAAACTATACGATAAGGATGAACACTGCATGATTCATCTACAATTTTCTACATAAACTGTGATGTATTCAATCTCTATCGGCTGCAGGAACAATTCGGAAGTGAGAGATTCAAATGGAATGCGAATTAACAGGCTCATTTAAAACGCATTGTATGATTTTGATAACTGGTACACTAGCAACTTGTTTGCTTAAATGTACTGCCAAATTGCAATTGAAAACAAATATTCAAATATTATTGTAAAATGACATATTTCTTTTCGCAATAAATGAAATTTAATTGGCCTACCTATTAATTATTATCCTATAAAATAATGATAGTTTTATAATAAGTATTTATTGCTCACAATCAAATACAAATAAAAGAGTAACATAAACTCACTATAACAGCATTTTGAATCGTTGCGTATGATTGATGTTATGCAGCTGCAAATATTAACATGGATGTTACTCATACGTTATGGAGCAATTCAATTCTAATTGTAACGTGAAATGGGTTGTCAAACGCCAAGTATATCACTGCGAATATTCAGATTTCAAAATTACCAACGTGTCATATCAGTTTAAATCAAGTTAATAGCGCTAAATTGGACAGTTGGCCGGATAGAAGCGAGCATTGAAAATATGCCCTCACACTTAATCAGAGCAAAGACCTGAATGGGAAATCTGACTCGGGAGCAGGTGAGAAAAATTAAGCGTACATGAGTGCGATTTTCAATATGGATATCTTCGCAAATTAGTTGCGAACGATTAAAATGTTTGATTCATATGCCAGCCGCGTTGGAAATGCGAGCTTAAAGTTACATTTTAGGATATCATGGTAAACATATTCAAGTGAGGGCAGAAATTTCTTCTTTTTTTCCTTTTATTTGGTGGCAAAATTATTTCAAAAGTGCCAAATTAAAAAAAGAACGATAAAATGTTAATATGTTTATCGATAACTAAACGTTCAATTTCTATAATTAATTAAACTTTAAAATCCGAAGAAGATTTATATTAAGCTGTACTTCAAATATTGCACCAAATTACAAAATTCACAGATTGCAGAATTTGACTATATAAAAATATGACAAATTAATATTCCAGATGTTTTGCGTAATCGCTCTACTTCAAAAACTTGTGAGTTCATTTTTCAATTTCAGCGGTTTTGCGTTTATTTTGCATCAATGAATTCTCCTCCAATATTTGACAATTTTTAAACAGGCATATTTCAGAATGGCGCTTCTAAGAGACTGAACACAAATGACATTATTGTGATGACAAAAACTATTTAAAGAATCGCCAAATTAAAAGGAAGTCATTAAATTTAAAATACATTTATATTTCGGAAGCGGGGTGCACAACATCTAATATAGTTTCATTTTTGAAATCATTACTTATTGGTCTTTCTGATACCATAAGGAAAAAAGTGTAAGATCAAAAGGTTTGTGAGTTGTTGTTCTTTGATTTAGAAAAAGAATTTGATCGTATTGGTTGTGATCTTTTGTTAGATAAGTTATTCACCAGTTTTAATTTTGGCGTTAATACCTGTCGATTGATTTCATCACATCTATATGGTAGGAGTCAATATGTTGCTGTCAATGATTCGTTGTTTTCTGTTTTACCTGTCAAAAGCGGTGTTTCTCAAGGCTCGGTACTTGGTTCAATACTTTTTACTTTGTACTTGAATGATCTGTTCAGTATCCTTAATAATACATGCATTCCCTATTCATTTGCAGATGATGTACAATTGCACTTTAAGAAAGATTATCAGTTTGCTTATGTTCTGCAAAGTCACATTAACTATACTCGTACGTTAAAGTTTGTCTTATCGTGGCACACGTATTAGAGTGGTCCACAGTGTACATTGTTTGGGAGTAGTTTTAGATAACAAACTAAGCTTTAACTATCATGTGGATAATGCAGTCCGGCGTTTAAATTATTTACTGCGAGATTTTTATAACACTGATTTAGTGTTGCCTAGATCGATTAAGGAGAAATTGGTTCATGATTATGTCATTTTATATTGTTTAGAGCTATATAGTGGCACTAATAAACAAAATAGGAGGACAATTCAAATGGCGTTTAATAGAGTTATGAGATATTTGGATTCATGGATGCGTCGTGTTCATATAACACCGTATGTTAGGTATTTCTTTTGCTGTAGTTTTAAAAGTTATATCGACTTGAGGTTTTCGTTGTTATTTTATAAAGTTGTTCGACTGTGTAGTCCTCAATTGCTTTTTAATTCGTTTAATTTTTCATATTCCATTAGTAATAACCAGCTTCTTATTCCTAAAATAACCACACTTAAAGCCATTTAAAAAGTTTTAAATTATGTACTGATTTTTATAAAAGGCAAATTCTACAATACCTTCAGACTACTGTAAAGTTTCATTTTCAATTAAATTATGAAAAACCTTTATTACATACCGATTATCTTTTATTTCCAGATTATACACCGATTAACTTTTAACTTCTGAATTAGTTTTTTTTTATATTTTTTTCTCCCTATTAATCATACATTCTTTAAAAATATGTTTATAAGTGTTATATTTAATTTTTATTACGGGTTTTTTTAACTTATAATATTGAACAGATTAAATATACTAGATGAATTATTGCATATTGTAATTTAATCATAATTGGCCGGATGGATTTAAATTACAAGCCAAAAATAAATAAATAAAAAAAAATGAGTAAAAAAGATTTGTTTCAAGTGATGCACTAAATATTCCAAATAGTGCACCGCATAATTATGAGAATCGCTTAAATGAAAAAAAGACTTATACGCTTGCCTTGTTACACTGTTCATTTTCAAAATTTAATAATATTTATGATACTTTAGTGATCTTTTACATTTGCCAAATGTCAAAATAATTTAATTCTTGGCCTCCTTCATACCTTATTTTCCACACAGTGCAGAAAAATATGCAAAAATTGCAAATATTTCCATGTCTTTGAAACTGATAGTCCAAATTTAACTGTAAGTCCCGGAGGCTTCACATATTTTATCTTAGAATGGTACTAAAAGTATTCCAAAGTCAGCGAATTAAAAAAAATGCTAAAGTGAAAACATGTTTATGTATGGATATCATAAGTGGAACATTCAGAACGTCCGTAAATGGTTTTCCCCCTGAACGGGTCAAGCAGTCAAAATGGTCATGATTTGAATAAAATTCAAAAATCGCTAAAATAAAAAATCGATAGAATGAAAATATTTCGGAAACGCAGTGTTTAATCGCTGCAAAATTAATTTGAAAAATTCT
Organism: Philornis downsi; assembly: GCA_019455685.1. Lineage (NCBI taxonomy): Eukaryota > Metazoa > Arthropoda > Insecta > Diptera > Muscidae > Philornis > Philornis downsi. Next base: position 914,181 of record JAHXMU010000335.1, on the reverse strand, counting down.
TAACATTAAAAAAAATTGTTAAAATACATACATATTGGCATTCCTGAACCTTATATAGTGGGAAATTGAGGAAATGTGCTTATTTTTTTTTTTTTGTATTTATTTATTTATTGAATCTTCAAAATTTTTGAACTAACAATAAGTTATCAAATCTTAAATCTAAATAAAATTAAATAAGCCCGATCAACATCAGACTTAAACTTAGGTTTAATATTTATTATTTAATTATTATTTAATTACCTCAACAACCATAATAAGTAGTTATATTACAATTATAATTATAAAAAATATAAAATATAAAAATATTACTTGTAGGCCTGTGGATTATTTGTTTTAAAATTATAAAATGTTACTTGTGGACCTGTTGATTAAAGCAGCAGTATCCCTCTTTTTTAAACGAATGTGGCCAGGATGATTTAAAATATTGCGTGCAAGAGGATTCGGGTGTGACTCAAGTTTTGTTAGATATTTGCCTGCGTGTTTACTGATTTCCGAGGTCACAAGAGGCATATTTAAGTCACGATGTATATTTGCGTTTTTAATGTACCACGGAGCCGATGTAACCATTCTCAAAATTTTGTTCTGTAGCCGTTGAATTTTTTCTACGTTCGAATCTGAGGCAGTGCCCCATAGCTGCATTCCATAGCACCAAATTGGCTTTAAGGAGTTTAATTTAGGAGTTTACAATCTAAGCTGAGGGTTGAGTTTCTGCCGATCAACCAGTGTGTCTGGATTAACCTTAGTTTCATTTGTTTCAGTTTTGCGTCAATATGAGATTTCCATGTCAGCTGACGATCAAGGTGAATACCAAGATATTTCACATGTGAGAGCTGTGGAACTATTTGATGATTAATTTGAACTGGAGGGCACGTTTCCTTTCGCAATGTGAAAGTTACTTGAACACACTTTTTTTCATTAACTCTTATTCTCCACAATTTCAGCCATTGTTCCAAATGAACAATATATTCTTGAAGATACTGCGATGCATCGTTAGGGCTGTTATGAGTACTTAAACAAGCGGTATCATCGGCAAACGTAGAAGTGTGAATATTACTGCTAATAGGCATATCTGCAGTATATATTAAATATAAAACTGGGCCCAGTATACTCCCCTGTGGCACTCCGGAAGCAATAGTTTCAGGCTCACTCGTAAAGTCCCCTTCCTTAACAACAAACTTTCGAGCAGTTATATAGCTTTCCAACAAGCATTGAATGTTCACAGGTAAACATGCCTTCAACTTTAGCACCAGACCTTGATGCCATACTTTGTCAAAGGCCTGAGAGACATCGATAAACAAGGCGGAACAATACTTTTTCTGCTCAAATGCGCTTCTTATGACTTGAACTAATCTATGCGTTTGTTCAATCGTACTATGCTGCTTTCTAAAACCAAACTGATGATCTGGGAGACATCCACGTTCCGCTAGTAATGGTGACATTTTAGCCAAAAGCAATTTTTCAAAAAGCTTTGACATTGTTGGCAATAGGCTAATAGACCTATGTGACTCAACTTTTGTGTGGTCTTTGCCCGGGTTTGGTGTCATTTTGACCACAGCAATCTTCCAGCCTCTTGGGTAATGCTGCAGCCGCAATATGGCATTAAAAATAAAAAGCATGATTCTAAGTGCAATGATGGGCAACTCCATAATCATTTTGTTACTTATTCCGTCAAAACCTGGGGCTTTCTTTGCGTTGAGATCAGCAGTGAACTTCTTTAATTTTTGCAACTCAAAACTTAATTGCAGAGGTGGCAAAGCCACCACATTCGGTAAATCGATATTATCAGTACACGGGTTAGGGGTGAATACGGCTTCCAAATGTGTGCAAACAAGTTGCCTTTTTCAGAGTCACTTCTTGCCCATTCCCCAGTTGAATTGCGTAAAGGTGGTTTATTCTCAATCGGTCTCTTAAGGTTTCTAGCAGCGCGCCATAAAGAATAATTAGAGCCTGGTGTGACATCAAGACCCTCTAGATATCTTTTGAGAGATGCAGATTTTTCAGATGCGAGCAATTCTCTAAGACGTTTTGTGCAATCTTTCAACTTATTTTTTAGCTGGGGAGATCTATACTGTTGCCACTCTCTTCTGGCTCTTCTTTTTTCACAAACAAGACGTTCGATATCAGCAGAATAAACCTTAATAAATCTAATCTGCTGATAAGCGGTAGTTGCGTGTATGACAGCTTCCTTTATATTATTATTAAATTTGCAAATGTTTAATTCTACATCCTCTGGTGTTCTTAGCTGGATGTTTTCTGTGCAGTGGGTACTGAGATATTTCTTAAATTTTAGCCAGTTTACATGATCAACCATTTTCACATTTGATCCGTATAAATCGCTTCTTTGTGTGTTACATATTGTAACAATTGTTGGAGAGTGATCGGAAGACAGATCCAGAGAAGCTTCCACTTCGACCAAGTCTCTGGGTATATTTTTAGTGATTCCAAAGTCTATCACATTTGGAACCTTTTGTCTATCTGTGGGCCAGTATGTTGGCTCCCCACTCGCTATGGCATCCAAGCCCATTTCCGAAATAACATTGAACAACGTTCGGCCTTTAGGAGTAATAAGACGAGAGCCCCAATACGTATGTTTGGCGTTATAGTCACCAGCTGCAAGGAAACGAGTGCCAAGCGACCTATAAAAGGCTTTGTACTGATCCCCAGTGATGGATGATCTCGGAGGAAAGTAAACTGATGAAATTACCATGCTTTGATAAAAATTTTCAACGCAGATGTTAGTAGCTTGCAGATAATCTTCGCAGATGTTGTTCAAAGGATAGTGTTTAAGTCTAGATCTTATTAAAATTGCCGAGCCCCCACAAGCTCTGTCTCTCGGGTCCTTTGTATCATAAAGTGTGTAGCCACTTATTTTAAAAAAGCTTCTCGAAGTCAGGTGAGTCTCCGAGATCAGCATAACATCGATATTCTTTTCCGTAAGGAAGTGCTCAAGTTCGGTTTTGTGTTGGCGAATGCCGTTTGCGTTCCAGAAACATATTTTCAACCTGTTCATGGTTTATTAACTATTGCCTGAAGCAAGGTATTCTGCATTCGCAGCATCTCTTGCATCATGCCAGTCATACTAACCGTGAAGTTGTTCATTGTTTGCACTAAACTTTCCAAAGAAGTTTCAAGGCGGTTAAAATCGAAGCCTGTGTTTGCATTTTGGGAAATGTTTACTGGTATAACTTTTGGTGCTTATTGTAGAATGAAAAACTATTTTCATATTGACAAAGGAAACTTATAATATCGACAAAACAAGAAAAGTTATGCTGTTTGAAATTCCTCAAGACCCTTCCTTAAACTTCTCGAACTCCGGCTTGTGTTCTTAACTTGTTTCGATGCAGGTACGCATATCAGGTAAGCATATGCTCCTTGGTGAAGTGCATTCTTGTATCTGTATGTTTGGTTCCGTTACTAAATTTCAGTTCCTTAATCATTCTAAGACAGCACTGGTTGTCCTCAAATATTACTGCTTTAATTGTATGTTATACAGTAACTAAAGAATCCATATTGCTTCTTTACAAACTTCTGGAAACGCAATAAATTCAGTCTCTGTAAGTGACAGAGATACGCATGGTTGCTTCTTACAAGTCCAGTTAACAGAACCACCAGTTATCTGAAATATGTAATCAGAATTGGACTACCGATCATGTGTTTCTTCAGCCCAATTTGCATCAGCGTAACCATTTAAGCAATTGTGTTGAATTTAATTGTCACTTAGCAGTAACAAATTAAACATTATGTGAAGGTTTTACATGAGCCTCGCTGTGTGCCACCACACATTGTGCCGTTTTCTAATCATATGCTTTTCTTTCTTGGTTATGTGTTCTTTCTTTCTTCTAGCGACGGCAAGCGCCCCTTTGGGGTACTCACACTAATCCCGAAGGATTAGCTAGACTGCCAGAGATTGGAAGTAGGTCCCTTGGAAAAACTTCCTCAGGTCCCACTCCCTCACTTGTCCAAAGTACCTTTGTAGCCACTTGGTATGAAGTGAACTACCTCCCGGGTAGGAGTTGAGGTATCTAGGAAAACCTCGGATAGATATGAACAGTGTTCTCCAAGCTAATGCCTTCCCTCACTGACACATGAGTAACGCAAAAGCACTGAAAACACTTGTTCGGGCAACCACAGCCAGCACGATCTCTCACCAGGGGTCCAACACCACTGACCAGCAAGGAACAATGTTCCTTGGGCACCTGGTCACCCGTGCTACCTGAAGAGAAGAACCCTCTGGTCTGGGTTTCGCAGACAAGCTACTCCAGTTTTGCTTCATCATACCTCGCATGGAACTGGTAATCCATAATAATACGGCATAGATTTTCAATGTCCGAGGAGAGAATATCAACACAGCAAAGTACACCATGCTCCTATCATAGTTCATTAACCAGATCTCTCTGGTCATACAACTATATTTACGGAAAAGATAAATCTTCTGATACCTTCCGATGGCTTCTCTATGTCGCACCTGTTGCCAGGATGTGTCTTGTTTAACTATGAATCTCCCCTTTACTTGGTTTTCGAAAAACGAGTTCCAAGATCAGTTTGAATCATATTATAGGTGAATCCCAAGACATAATTCACCTTTTCCTAGGGCGTCTGGCACAAAGCCACACCACTTTGTTTTTTTTTCGCAAGCATCATACCCTTTGCCTGCTTAATTACAGGATCAGGTAGAGAGGCCTGCGTTTTAGGGGTAAGCGGTACAAAGCATCCTAGGAAACACCCGCCTACCCACAAGCAGTAACAAATGAATATTTGAGTATAATTAGGTGTGTACTCTACTCTGTCTAATCTTCTTGATTTGGGGAACCAACTTTTCGATATTGAAACTTTCGCCGAAATATCAGGTCTGAAGTTCAGGCTTAAAGATAGTAATGAACACATAAGCTTTTGATATTGTTATGTCCCATAATAGGAATAACCAGATTCTTTTGTTTTCGATGTTTTATTTTTTTTTTAGTTTGCTTAGATTTATTTATAAATTTACAAGTTTAGATTTTAGTTAAAAAACGAGCTGCCTGCTCTAATGCACACACCAAAAGAGAAGAAGTCAAAACTCATTGTCAAAAAACAAGAGTGACAAATGTCAAAAACACTAGTTCACAATAATGATTCTCTAGTGTTGGAAAGGGATTAACCATTTTGCATAAGTGATGTGCATTATAGCAGAACCGAGTTTAGTGACATTTTATTGTTGTTGATGAAGATCCAACACGTATTATTGAGTAAATTTGTGGATTCCAATATTCCGCATGAAGGATCCAAAGAGAATTTTGAAATTTTGGCGTTTTAAAGTCCGAAATCTTTTAGTAAATTCTTAATATAATTACTTTGAGGAATCATGAAATTTAAATTTTGATCTTTGTATACTTCTATTCCCAAATAATGGTGTATTTCGCCAAGATTACTTATGCTAGAAGGTTCTTTGAGTAATTTTTCGGTACTATAGTGCCAAAAATATTCGAAATATCGTTAAAATTAAAAAAGAAATCGCTTAAACACAAAAATAGCTTTATGTCACAAACGGGGAGTTTAATCGGCAAAATAATTTAACTTTTGACTTTTGTTGGAGAGTTCATATTTTATCCTTCATACGGCGATGGAAAATATTCCGAAACTCGCTGATTTATAAAATATGCTAAAATAAAATCATCTGTGTATATCCCGAAAAGGAGGAGAAGAGGGGATGTCATATTTTATTCTGCATATGGTGCAAAAAATATTTAAAATTGAAAAAAACGAACACTAACATAAAATTACTTTTAAATCTCGCGATCACACTCTTTTTTTCTTATTTCCTACAAAGGGAAACTATAGACTCAATGGTGAATGAAAATATAGGGTGGCACACCGTTTGTGCTGCAATAAGAAATTCAAACATTTTTTTCATTTCATTTATATTTTTTAATGTATCGAAAAGTTAGTTTTATTTTATATAACCAATTGGTTTGCGGTATATTAAGCAAATAACTTCTATACTCATTCACACATATGCGAAACCTATTCAGAAAATTATTGTTTCAGTCAAATTCCTTTATTTCGTTTTGTACATTTCTTGCTTGACATAAACCCACAAAAAAAGTCTGGTGCAGTCAGGTCAGGAGGCCAGCGGAAAGTGAAGTTTCTGGATATTAATTTGTTTGGAAATTTTCGTTGGAGCACCGCCATAACCGGTCTGACTATGTGTGCAATTGCAGATAAGTACGTCTTCAGTGCAGTTCTGAGTAAAAAACTCTTTCAACATCTTTAAATAACGGTCCCTATTGACATTGACATTGCGTTTGTAGCACGATCCGTGCACCATCCTGTATTTAAGAAGTACGTAAAATTCAACAGAAAAAAATTAAATGTTTGATAGTTAAACGAATTCCCTAGCATCTCATTTAAGAGGCATAGGGGAGCTTCTCATGTTCAACGCGCGTTGAATTTAACTTTAAAACGTTAAACTTTGAGATCTTATCCACTGTATATATACATCGTCGGCGAAGCCATAAGAAAATTCATTACAAATCCGCTTTAAGCAGAAGACAACACTATTGTTCGTTTTTCGAACATTTACTTGAGCATTTACTTAATACTCACGGCTTACTAGTTATAAACGACTCACAGTTTAGCACATGTATTTTAACCCTTGGAGAAAAATATGTTATTAATATTTTTCAATTAGGTGTTAAAGTTTAATTTCATTCGATTTTTGCACCTCATCCTTAGAAATTTTGTCATTATTATTGAAGTTTAGGTTAATAGTAAGGATCTTCTTCATGCAATGATAATAAGTTTCATGTCATTGTTTCAATATTGGATAGGATTTACAACAAACCGAACTATACATTAATGATAGAAAACAGAATTTACTCGTAAAGCAAGAAGATCTGTGAAAAGTAACATAAATCAAATAGCAATAAAGGCCAAAAAAAGCGATGTTTGCATTCATATGGCTTTATTTGACTGTAAAATGTTTTTCAATATTTAAACATAAAATGTGACCCAAAGCATTAAGGATGGATGAAGTATATAAAATATCAAACAAAAGAATTTATATAGAAATATGTTGTGATACAATTGTTTTATAAGAGAGGGAAAGAAAGGGAGACAACATAAAATTCGATTGTTATTTACAATAAAATTGTAATCAGCCGGAGGCTTTGTCGCTTATTAAATGTGTACAAATGACGTTTCATTAATGTTGACAATAACAACTAAAGACAATGTTTTAACTAGACGGCTACTGTGGTCTTTCCAAAGGTCTTTTTGTCTAATGGAGAAAGTAAAAATTCAAAGTAAATTAATTGCTGTAAACTTTAGCAGGTCCATGTAATAAAAAAAGTCCGTAATTTCCTATATAATATAAGTTAGAAGAAGTTTATTGGTGTACCTTTACTTGGATATATACTATACTATGCTATATACATATACATAACATACTCTACATACTATATATATATATATATATATATATATATATATATTCCTTTTAATGTGAGCATGAGCATGAATTTTTAATTCAATTAAGTGATGTCCATCTGCTGTAAACTTTTAAAACTTTGTAAAACTTTTCACAGCCTAATATTTTGCCAGATAGTGGCTGGGGACGATATCGGCCCACCCCTTCTGGTAGCTCCCAGCCAAACTGATCAATCCTCTTAATTAGTCAGCTGTAGTAGTCTAAGTAATGGATAAATTACATCGTTTCACAATTCTTTACAACATCGAAGAATAATTGATAGAACGACGAACTTTCTGGTATTCTCCATATAAATGAATGAATTAAATTGTATCAAATTCATCTAAATTTGCCATTATCATACGTTTGGTAACCTACATTCTGAGAACGAAAATGGGCGACGTTGCCATGTACATCTTGGTATTCCTCATTCAAATTGTTTGCCTAATCGAAAGCAAAGCTTGATGCTACTTAAATTCTCCTCAATTATATTACGTTATAATACTGAAGAAAATGTGACAAGAAAAAAAGGAAAAAAAGAAAAAATGGACGGAATGATACCTCCCATATAAAATACCTAATTTAACTTATATATTCATTTAATAGCACTTTACTCAGTATCACATCAGGCATTTAGTACTGCGAATAGAAATAAATTGCATAGCCATTCTCTTTAGGGTACCACATAAACAAATTGGCTGATTTAGCAAAATTCGGTCTTCTATGTACATTTACTTAATTAATAACTTCAGAAAGTTTTAATTTTGCTTTTCTTATCGATTTTTTAATTCAGAGTACTTTTTTGCAACAACTTAAAAAGAGTTTGGGTGAGTTTACCATACAGAAATTTCCAATAGATGGCTTACACTAGATGGCGTTAGAAACATATTATTTTTGCAATTGCTTTACTTAGTATTATTCAAGCTCGCCTCAACGATGGATACCATCAAAGAAAAAATGCGCATTATTTTACAGTTCTTCTTTGGTAAAGACAAAAATGCAAGCCAGACGCTTGTAAACGTGAATAATGTTTGTGGGCCTGATACGTACATCATAATTAGCGAGCAAATACTACAGTTATTTAATTTCTGCCAAAATTTGAACGGACGATCATATTCTACGTCGTGCAATTTGGTAACTTGACGGAGTCTTAGATATATTTTGACTGTTTAATAGCATTCAAGGAGTTCATTCATTTCTATCGCAAATACCCAATAACATCATTTAAATTCAATAATATTTCATAGGGAAAACTCGCATCTTTGGTGCTATAAATCCATAATAAAGGTTCGCTGCAATTGACTTGTTTTCATTACAAGTTAACACTGAGATGGCAACCCTCATTGACACTGAACAACATCGCATTGACTGTCGGACAGTGCTCATCTTAAAATGTGAAGCATTCAGGTGTTATATCATGTTTCACCCAACCAACTTTTGGGTTAATATCATGAGTGCCATGAATGGGAAAACAATTATCAGCATTTTAATTTATGCATTTATTCTGTTTAAAAATTAGTAAAAAAAAAAATAAAGTCAGTTCAAATAAATTCATCGAAGACAAAATTTGTCTCCCATTCTACTTAATTTATATTCGGTTCTGGTAAAATACCATTGCCTGAATTTATAGGAATGGACGAATTTGACAAACAAAAGTCTATGCTAAGTCATATCACCTGACTTATTTGTTTGACGGTCAAAATCTCAAAAATTGCATTAACATTTTTATGAAAATTGCGTCGTAATAACTGTGATCAACTAGCTATTAACCGACATATTAATTTGTAATTCATGTCGTTTGCAAATATACAAAAATTGCAAAGAAGTTTTCCAATTTATGAGCTATTTCAGTTATATAATATAGTTTATATACAAAATGAAAATTTTGAATATTTAATTTATTAATCAAATCAACAGTTTTCCATATTTTTTTAAAAAATTTCGCCAAAAAACTTTGTATCTCTTATGTCTTAAAATATGAGAGTTGTGAAACAAGAGTTTAACTTGCGAATTTAACATCACACATCTCTGTAACAATTTTTGATTCATCGATTATTATCGATCATCATCATAATTATGTGTCAAAGATTCACCATGCTCTAGTTGACCAATTGCGGAATTTTCGACACAATAATAGAAATTGTCAAGTTGGACTGTTTTGACTCTGGACTCTGTTTTGATAACATAGAAGCTTAGTATTCGAAAAAACTGTTTGGAACCACTTGAATACGTCTGAATACAAAAAAATGCTCCATGTATGGGTGCCACACGGGTTAATGCTAAAAGACTTCATGGGATGAATTTCCATCTCCAAATGAATGCTGAACCGCAATAAAATCGATCCATGCCAATACAAAACGAAAACGATCATGGTCGGATCACGGTGGCCAAGACAGTATATTCGTAGACGATTGGAATTATTTTACTGTGTATTTGGTGGGCTTGACGGGAAATCATCTAATTCTAATTCTTACGTAGTTATAGGGAGTGAGTGTGTGAGTGGCCTTTTCGAGGCAGTCTGACCGGAGGTTTCAAGCGGCTGCAAGACTGTTTGGATCGGACTGATCAATCTTATTCAGCTTGAAAAGCGGCAGTTGCTGCTTGTTGCAGGGGCACCAGTCGCTGGAGGACTGGTGCTCAGAGGCTTTGTCTGATATCGAGGGTGATGGGAACTCACACGCACAGGGTCTCGAGTTCGTGCCTTGTCTTTTGTGTCTTTTTTGATGTCTTGGAGTGTACGGACAGGCGTGGGAATTCTATGTCTATATGTCTTGTCGTTCACCATCGCCGAGCGGAAGGTGTTTGGAGTTTGCTTCGTCTCCCACCGGTGAAGATGCCGCATCCTTGCAATGTGATATCGACCGTTCTACCAGCACCCGCAGGTATGTACTAATTTCCAGTCTGCACTGCAGCACACTTGCTGCAGGGTGACCAATCCCGTGAAGTATGGTTTGTAAATCACAATTTGGTAGCACCGATGAGTTTGACCGGTAGCGAAGGGATTGGAAAGCCTGCCTGATCATTTGGTGGTAGACCCGTGGGGGGAGCATCACGCGGGTTGTTGGTTGATATCAAGATCGCTGGTAGAGTCTTTGTGCTTGAATGTAGAGTTGTATTTTATAACCGGGTGCTACAGACCCATAGAGTAGCAGAGGTGCTAAGATAGGTCTCACTTCCGCCATTTCTGGCTAGAAAAAAGGACTGACAATTCCGGTAGCTTGCTCCCAAAATTGTAGGCTCCTATTCCTATCCCAAGGGGGCGCTAGCAATCACATTGTAATACGCCCAGTGTAGGTAAGGCCTTTACGAGGCGACTCACGCAAATCCTCCGTGGGCTCTCTGTACTGCCAACAATTGGACCATCTGAAGGAAATAATCGCCCTGAAGCTGTCAGCTTTAGTCAAACGGAAAGGAATTGTGTTACGTTAGGACAACGTCAGGCCACACATATTTACATTCACCTACCTTGTAGTTACGATCTGGCATCAAGTATTTATCATCTGTATGTGCCTGTGTATGGCGACTTTGGTCTGTACTGTCAACATTTGGAAACAAAACTTTCTGAAAAAAAAGTCGATCAGAAGAGACTACCTCTGTCTAGTAGAAGAATTGCAGAATTGCAGAATTTGCGTGACAACGCCAAGCCCTACGTATTATGCGTTCATTTCATAACGCGGAGGTATCAAATGATTATCTGTCAAGAAAATATTATGAAAATCGACTGTCGCAGTTTTTTTGTCAATAGAGATGTAGGTTTCCATGAGGGACACATTATAGAATTACCTTAGAAATGGCAACGTGGTATCGATCAAAACAGTGCATATTTGAACTAAATCGTATCATTCTGTCTATGCTTAATAAAGATATCAATATCATGCAAAAATTAATGGACTTCCTTTTACTACACCTAGTATAAGAATATCAAAAGCATGACAAATTTTCGATTGTTATGCATTTTCATTTATTTTTATGCTAATCAGCGGGTTGCGATTTCGAGTTATACATGTTTGTCCAAACATAAAATTTAAATTTAAACTATATATCGTTTATTTATAGACATATAATTGCTGCTATAATTCATTACAGCTGTTACCATCTTAAAGCACCATCCACTGGATTGCATTGCATAAAAAGTTTTTATTGCAGTTAAGTTTATTCGTATTGTTTTTACTTTGCACTATTGAAAATCTTTTATTCGGGAAATATTATGATTTCATTCGATTAATTACCGACATGTGTTGAGGTTCAATTGAAAATCATTAGTAAGAGCTTAAAACCATTAAAAAAATTGCCCATGAAATTTTGTTGATGTGACTTTTACGCACTTGTGAACTACACCACAGTGAGGGAAAAGTTAATTTTGTGTGCAAATCATAATTTTTTAATCGATTCTGAATATTCCTTTCTTGAGATGAAGCAAATATAAAATATGTTTCATTTTTCAAACCATTCGCTGCATTTTTAATACTGTTTTTTTTTCCAAGTAAAGTTTAATAAAACACATATAAAGCTATGATTTCGATTAAACTCTTATTCCATTATAATGTTTGGACAATGCTATTATGTACAAAATACAATGCCATTTAAATGGCCGCCTCTGTATTAATTGCAGAAGTGGATCCTGTTACCTCAACATTTCGACAAAATAGGGCCCAATGACACCTCAAGACCATAATGCGTCCCAAACCGTCACTATTTCCGGATCCAGTGACTTTTCCACAATCACTTCTGGGTTCTTCAAGCCCTCCATGAGACAATTTTGCTTATATAAATACCCCACTGGGTGAGAAATGAACTTCATCGCTGAAGAAAATATTTTTAGAATGAAAGCAAACTTTTGAATCACCACATTTTATGTGAGTTTTAACTATTTTTACGCGTTCTTCGGTTGTTATACGATCCATATTTGTAAATGCAAACTTTTCTCTTAATAAATAACACGTCAGATAACAGATATTTAACAGCTGACAGCTGTCAGACCGGCACTAGTTGTCTAATAGCCAAAATGTGTAGCTACTTTGAAAGTTCGGCATTAGCGGCACCAGTTAATTCACATAGAGCACGTAAGGAAATTGCAATTAAGTTCAATTAGTAATAATAGCCTAACGGTACAGTTACTGTACTGAAAATTGCCAAAAAAAAAAAAAAAAAATTCGTAGGCATCTTTCCAGAATAAATAACGTATTTTATTATAAAGAAAAAATGTAATATTTAGTAGAGCTAATGTTTGTAGCGCTTTTTTGATAAATCTCAAATTAATTTTAAGTTTCTGAAGCAACATTATTATGGTGATCTTTCATGATAAATAAAATAGAATAGAAGGCAATATCTTTAAAATTGTTATGTGTTTTAGATCGTATAAGTTACAAGATACAAGGGCACTAATGGTATATTTTTTAAAATTTGTGATTTTTTTATTTGTTTTTATGAAATGCAGATTTCTTCAAATTAAGCGTTTTTGTCCAGGCAAGTTTCCATACAGAAAAAAATTTAATCATACTGGTTTGTCAGATCGGTACGAATCTAATAAAATATTTGAAAATGTTTATTGCTACAACCATGTTAACTGGTGCATAAATACGCTTACCCTATGCCAATCGGGAGAAATGTTAAAGAAAAGCACTGCAGTTTGTACATTAAGAGAAAAAAGAGTGAACTCAATAATTTTAACGAGGTGTAGGTGCAAACTTCGAATTTAACATACGAATACTTATGTTTTGTTAAAAATCAATACTTTCGCAAGTTTTGTAGAATCTGTAGGTCTTTAAATTTAAAGACAAACATTGGATACTAAGGGAAGTAAAAATCGAGATACCGGAGGTCGCTACTAGAATTTGATGTTAGAGTCAAAAACTCCTAAATTATGAATTGTAGGTCTTATCAAACTATGAAAAACGATGTACGGAAAAGCAAAAGTGCCCAATTTAGGAGTGTAATAAAAAAAAATATTTTTACATTTTTGAATAATCTTTAACGCCAGGGGGTGACTGGTTTACTACATCCCTTCGGGAAAAGTTGAAGATATGATTGATGATGCAAGTCAGTTCACCAGAAAGAAATTTAGGTATTGCTTCAAAAACTGATCTGGTTTGTATTTTAACTATTGTCCAGTTCACAAAACGCTGCTGATAACTACAAAATATTTTGGGAGTATTTATAAAATGAGTGGAAGTATTCATATGTCTCATCCGAAAGAATAAAGGTGTATATCAGTATATCATATTTTAGCATAAAATTTCGACATTGGCATCGATTTTTTCCCCCCGTACAAAAGCAGCTTTGTTATTGAACAGATTCTGCCGGATAAAAAGGGAAACAAATATGAACCATGTTGGAAAACTACTACAAAAAACTCACTACCACCTACTTTGTCTCGGCTACCTGTAATGGTTATGCTCGTTCGGAAGACGTATATCTGGCTTACAAAATGGTGAAAACTACAATATTCTCTCAATGAGTATATATCGCATATGCATATATAATATATAGCACTTCATACATTCATAAAAATAAAACGTTCACTCTCGGATGCGGAATGTTGTTTTTATTTCGTAGTACAGCGTTATTAGCCTCATTTCATAAGGATGCTTAAAAGGCCCTCCTAAGTGTTTTGTATGCCATTGAACCTTATTGTTCTCTACTTTGTATTGTTATTAATTGCCCAAAATAAGTGTTTTCTTATGTGTTTCCTGTTGGTTTCCGCTTTGTTGCGTGCATTCTACTTAGACATCTTCCCAAAGACGAGTATACAACAAAAGAATATACCAAACGGCTCAGGTTAAACAAATGGTAAGGAGAAAAGGAAAAGAATGGGGTTTGGCTCTTATTCCATTCAGCATATGGTGAACTTTTATGGCAGAGCTTTTAGGAGTTAAAGAAAAGGAGTGAATTAAAGTACCGCCTCCTCAACAGCAGCCGTGAAGAGTACTGTTTTGTAAGTTGCCGGAGAAAATATACTTGTTGACATATATTTTTGTGTAAGCCTCTTTCCTTCCAAATTGGTTTCACGAGAAAGGCAGAAGCGTAATGAACATGTGAAAGGTAGCTTCAATACTTTCGGCACAGTGGTCAGAAGGAAGTTGTTGTTGAAAGTTTCTGTTGTTAAAAGAAAGAGTAATTAAAGTTGGCGGGGTAATGGAAAAGAATATGGCGGAAATAATATATTATTACAACCTGGCTAGAAACATGATTAATCTATCTCTTCAATGCATGAATTTTGGCAAATGACGTTTCATGACTTTTATGCTAGTCAGGGCGTATAGACTACGTTATTTTACTTTGTTCTGTAAAAATTAGAGTGATGCAGTTTTTGCGCAATCAATCGAGTAGAATAGACTCCTATAAGAAGTTGCAAAGACTAATCTATCTATATATATAATAGTTGTCTTACTGACCAAAGGATTAAAGCTAGAATCACAAAAATTGGGGTATACATTCCCCTTAACGACTAAGGGAATATCGACATAATTGGGAGTATACATTCTCTTTACAGCGTAGGCGCACGAAAAGTTGGTATTATTGCTCATAACAAATGACTGAAGCTAACATAATGAAATTGAGTTTGTAAACTTTGCTTTTATAATGTAGCCGCGCTCAAATGGGAATTTTTCGAAATTCTCACTTCTGAAACCAGAAATCATCAAATTCTATTATTCTCATATTAGCGTAGATAAGCTATCAGAGGTGATTTATAAAACTTTGTGTCTTTAAGGCATAAAACATGAACGAATGAGGACGAAAATGATATCACCGTCTAAGATAAACAGATGATGTCGAAATCACTAAAATTAAGTAAACAACAAGTGATAGAATGAGCTTGAATAAACATACGAAGCTAAAGTCATAAAATTGGTAATGTGCAATACTCTGTCAAGATATGCGCACTATGAAGAAGAATTTTCGAAAATCGTACAGTTAGGTGTAAAACGGGGAACAAAAAGGGCAAAAAGTGGTTGAAGTTAAAAATCATCAGTGCATTCTTCTCTGGTCATACTTGCGCAAAATTTGGAAAATTTTTGAGAATCGTTCTTTTAAGATAAACACAAGGAAGAAAGGTGGCGTAAATTGCACAGCCCCCTGAAGTCATTTGCAGAAACTCAAATCATGAAATTAGAATTATGCATTCTATCATGCAACATCATAAAAACCTTAACTTACGAATTCGAGCAGCGAATAAACAGCACAAAAATGTAACCAAATCAGATCTGAATGCTGAGGATGAAACGATCAATAATTCTTACTTTCTGTCCACAATTCAATAATGGATTTTACAAAAATCCGACTTTCGGGGAAAAAAATCATGGACGAGGAGGAATAGAAGCTATGTTATCCTTCAGACCAAAGAGCTGTGGTGATAGAGTAAACTATATTGTCCAAAATATGGTTTATTATTAGATTAACTGGATGTGAGATAAAAAAGTGGTATCCCCCCGATTAATCGTCGTGGTAATTGGCAAAGAGACTCCTTTGTCAGTGCTAAAATGTCTGGTTACAGTTTTTGGCTAAGATTTAAGGAAAAATGTGGGTTTCCGAAAATTCGGTAGATTCGAAGGATTATTTAAAAAATCACGGTTAACACAAAGTTTCCAGATTTACGGTTATCTGTTACGGGAGTAAAAGAAGAAGTATTAGAAAATATTGCACCGTCACTGGTTATATGAAGTCATGCAAAATGTTAAGATTGACAAAATGTTATATGATTTATGTTGCGAGGATTTCTGTCAAATCTTTTATTTTCTCATGAGAGGTATCAGCAAGGTCGTGGTTAGCTTGAAGTCCTAAACTGGAATGTAAGGAAGAGTAAAAATGTGAAAATTTCATTGAGTTTACGCAAATATTTCAAAATCTATAATAAACACTATATCTGGTACTACAATGAAAAACGATTTAACTCGAAATTTGTCGTTTTAAAATATTAAGCGTTTTTGAAAAAATCCCTGTTATGGGAATTCATTATAACTTTTGAAATATACGGAATTGCGACATCACGTTCATATGACGACAAGTGCCTTTGGAACTTAAACAATAAACCCAAAAAATATGAGGTAATATTTGGAAAAATTAATTTTAATTTTACAAAAATCGCTGTATCGAAAAATTGCTATAAATTGTGAAGTACATCACATTTTTTAATGGAAATTGAGCGTAGGCATTAATCTGAGTACAACAATAATAAATTTTGATTTTTTCCTAACTTCAGGTAAGTGGTTTTCCATATGGCCACCGATAAGTTAGTGTTTCAGAGTATTTGTATGGAGGGTACCAGAAGGGGTGGGGCTAATTGTTTCAGTATATTTGATACAAGATAATACGCCTTATTAAATTGAACTTAAACTTGGTTGACAAATTCTATAATAATTGCATAAAAGAAATTATTTCTAATGTTTAATTTTGTACGCTAGGATTTCTAGTGTCGTGTTGGCGATTTGTAATGCCAAATAACAACTTGAGAAAATATCAGTTGTAATAGGCTTAAATGAACCTTATTAGAGGCACATTTATGTCTAATGGCTATTAAAAAATTTGGTATGGTTTGCAAATAATAGTAATTTTTTTAAAACAGTGGTTTTTGAGAAAATATATGCTTGTTTACAGGGAGAAACAATCTAACGATCTCTTAGGACAAAGTCGTGCTTTATTATTGTTGCTCTTATTTAGATACTTTTTTACATCTAATCTCCATTTTAAATTTCCATGCAATTCAATATTTACGGCTGTTTTTGAAATTAGCGATTTTCGAAAAATTACCTGATACACTGTCGCTCACTTGAATAGCGCCCCCTAATCATTTAACAGTAGTGACTACTATTTAAAGTACACTCCACATAACGGTTTGGTTTTTACTTATCTGTTTCTCCTACTTCCACACATCATCTACAAAAAATGTCAAGCAATGGAATGAAATGCGTGAAAAATTTGTTCTTCTTTTTTGGAAAAGGAGTTATTTTCAAAACAGCACACTTGCATTGCTTAAGGCTTAAAAAGGAACCACCGCTGGACAATCTCCGTAAGGAACGTAGCCTTAATTCTTGTCGTACGACCATGATGTGGAGTAGAGAGTGAAATAGGGTCCTGATGGATATAATTACTACTTCCACGATCTTCGAAAAGAGGAACACCTACTTAATCGATTACACAGCCGGGAAGATGGAGTTATGGTATGGGGTGCGATCTCTTATGGCACAGCAGAGCTCCAGTTTCTCTTTGCAAAAATGAATGTGACTTCATACAAAACCGCGCTGGAAAAAGCTTTTCCTGAAGTTGATAATGTTTTCGGAGACTTGGAATGGAAATTCCAGCATGACAACGCGCCAATCCACACAGCAAGAGTCGTCAAATCAAAACTAAAATTTTGAGGTTATGAACTGGCCGCCTTACTCTCCAGACTTAAACATTATTGAAAACGTTTGGGGACGGCTAGTACGCAAGGTGTACAAATCAGGCAAGCCATATTCAAGCAAAAGAGAAATCATTAATTTAATTAATTAATTCGTTGGACCTAATCAAAAAACTGTATGATTCTTTACCGAACAGAATATATGAATGTATTCTCAACCAGGGCGGAAGCACCCACTACTAAATTGTACTTAAAATATTTATATTTAAATTAGATGTAAGCAAACAATAATACTTTTAATTTAGAATTAATGTTTTCGTGTATAATCTAATTTTAGTAAGGAGGGCTATTCAAATGAATCAAAAACTAAAATTGAATTTCTGACTTGTTTTTTGTGTTTAATGTTTTAGTACTTAATTTATTAAAATGAAAGAAAATTTATGTTATTGGATTACAGCAAATACGTGAGATATGATTTACAAAAGCACAACCAGTTTGTTGCAATTATTATTTTGGAAACAATCGAGCTTAGAAAAATATTTAGAAAAATATTTATGCTATTCAAGTGAGCGGCACTGCATCTTTAATCACAAGAATATGTTTTTCTGTTATTAATATTTACATTGCTGAGACGCGTGTTGTGAAGTGCGATTTCAAAAATCTGTCTGTTTCCGAAGTTATAATAAAGTAACGATTCCTGACAAAATTTCTAATATTTCCAAATACCGATTTAAACAGTTTTTCTTTGTAAGCACTGATAATGTGTTTCTAAATATGGCTAGAGCATGGTTTTTGTTGTTGTTGTTTATGTCCTTCCGATTTGTTGGTGTTGGCGTATATATTTTGATATGGCAAGAATTTAAGACCCAAGAATGCGTTTAAAGTGCGAAGTATCTTCTGACCAAATGTAATTCATGACCCTTAAAAATGTCAGTCGCCTGTTCGGCTGACTGACTGGCTGGCTGGTGGGCATTATAAGTTCCAGAAATCTTTATGGATTTTCCTAAAACTTGGCAGACGTAAACATGGCTTATATGGGTCAAACTTTTTTGTTTCGTTCCGCACAAATTGATCTATTTAATCGATATATTTTTGCCTTCAAATTTTTCAGTCTGTTGCATTAAATTTAGTTAAGTTTGCCAAACGTTGAGCAATGAAATTGACCAAATTTCAAATCAGTAGACTATACTAGTTTAGTTTTTATACATTACATTTGTTTACTATTCTCCACAATGTCGGATAAAAATGTGAAAAAATAGGCGGAATGACCTCTCAGGTACCTTCCATACAAATTACCATATTTGACTTATATATTCCTAAATTCGTAACTTTCAATCAATTGCACTACACTCAGTATAGTCGAGTTCGCATCAAGCATTTAGTACTGCGAATGGAAAAGAATTGCACTGCCACAACCCTTAGGATACCGCACACGCACAAATTGGCCGCTTCAGAAAATTACAATTCGTATTATTTTATTGTGCTTTAATTCAGTGTATTTTTTTGCAGCAACACACAAGGACGTTGGGTGAAGGTATATGTATGAGGGCGATCCCAAAACTAGAAGACACCAAAAAGTTGGGAAAAATTTTCGGTATTTTTCAGCACAATCTCCTTTTAGCGCGATACACTTTTTCCAGCGATTCAATAGCTTCTACGTATAGCCTGGCTATAGTAAGAACTGTAAAACTCCTTTAAATAGCCACCAACCGCAGATTCCACCACTTCATTGTTGGTAAATCGTTTTTCCAAAGAGCCATTTTTTCAAGTTTGGAGGTAGAAAATAGTCCGAAGGAGTTGAATCTGACGATGCGTGATGAGCAGTTCGAATTTTAATTCACTAATTTTAGCCATCCCAATAGTTGATGCGTGAACTGGAGCATTGTCTTGATGAAACAACGTTTTTTTCGCTAAATGCGGCCTTATTTTCATAAATAATCGCTGCAATAAGTTAGAGTAATATTAGCCGTTGATGGTTTTTCCTTTCTGGAGATCAAAAAAAATAATCCTATCCGCATCCCAAAACAACAGACGCTTTAACCTTGCCTGAGGATGGAACCGCTTTCGCCTTCGTCTTCTTTGAACACGATTCTTCCATTTCAGTCCACGGCTTTGACTGTTCCTTTGTCTCAGATGTAAAGTGGTGAGCTCAAGTGAGGTCATGAGCTCGATTTATAACCATGGATGAGGGTTATAAATCGATGCAAAAATTCGTCTTTTCTGCGCTGAAATATCGTCAAACACTCTATTGAAACATCTTTACGATGCTGTTTTTGCTCTATTAAAAGCAAGCGCGGCACCCATCTTATATACAGTTTTCTCATCTTAAAATCTTTGCTCAATATATGACGTATAGTACTTTTTGAAATGCTTATCATTTCAGTTAACCCACGTATCTTTAGCCGACGATCATCCAATACCATTTTGTGAATTTTCTTAACCGTGTCGTAGCATGGACACCTCAATGCTCGTACGGCCTCTGTAAAATCTGCTACCCAATATTTTACAGTCGGAAACAAAGGAGCAGACTCCTCCAGAGTAGAATCTAGCTCGGCTTTAGTGTTCGTTGAACGGAGACCTTTCAAATGGAAATATTGAATTACATAACGCTGACCAATTTTTTCCATGTTACAAATTCACTGAAATCGTTTACTTTTGATGGCTCAAATAAAAATATTAAACAACGTGGCGCCTTGAAACTTAAAACATATGTTTTATAACGTTGCCACTTTTCACAAAAATTAATTTCTATACGTCAGGTCGGCTGGTTTTGGGAATTACCTGACTAAAATTTCTGCACTTAATAAAAATTATTTTCAAAGCATCTAATAAATGAAGAAAGTCAAATCAGGGTAAAGTCGTTTTTTAGAATTAAAAATGAATTTTATTTGGAAAATCGATTGAAGATTTTCAAAATCACTGTGCACTCAGCATATAGAAAGAAAAAGAGCCAAAGCCAACATACGAAAAACACAGATAACTTTCTTACTTACGGTTTCGTTGTTCTATTTAAGAAAAAAGACCAGGCCGTAGCTTTGTAAACAGGCAGCATTATCAACATGGTAACACAGAATTCCAAGCAGGGGACAAAACACACAGAAGGGGTTGTAACATAACTATTGCAAAGAGGCAGCAACTTGTCAGCGGTTTGGTTACAAAAAATGGCGATAGTCGATCTGGTACGATGCATAAGACAAGCTGATATTTGTCTTCATTTTACCCTGGGTCTTTTCAGTTTTACTTGTAGTCTTCCTGTGTGCTCTTAGTTTCACTTGCAGTGTTTATTTGTAGTTTTAGTGTGCCATCATTGTAGTTGTATGTTTTAAGGTTTTTTTTGACTTCTGCTGTGTAAACCAAGGAAATGGTCCATGGAAAAGGTGGAAAAGCATTATCAGATGCTTTCTTCCCAAGCAACAAATATGATGAAGTAACGGCCAAATATAGTATTGTTACAGCATGCCATGTTGGTGGCCACATCAAACTCGGTCGCTCGGTGTAGTTATGTGTTGTAATTAATTACTGTTGCTATTGAAACTTCCTAGGATTGTTACGGATACAGAGGCAAAAATCAAAATAGCAAAATTGTATGGATAGTACCGAAAAGTTTTCATTAAATACTTGAAGATATTGGTGTGGAAAAAAGAGAAATCCATTATTTTTGAAGGCCTTATTTAGCGCAGTTAAAATAATTTGTTTTAAATCGAATATACACTCCCTTGTTCTCTCTCTCTCATAGAAACCCTCATCTCCATTGACAAAAAAACGAACAGTCAAGTTTCAAAGGCTTCAGTTGAGGTGAACTTTTCACCAGCCAACTCAATAGCCACAGATGGGAATAGGTGGTAATCACTCAAAGCATAAGAACCTCCAAACTCAGCTCCCGAAGATTCCAGAGGGTCAATGTCGATATGTGCGTCTTGCCGTTGTCGTCTTTAGTTGGCCAAATCTGGTCACTTCTGGTCTACTGCTTCATTCGGACGGTCCAGTTTTTGACAGTACAAAATCGAGTTAGAAGTTAGGGTATATGGGAAGAGTAGTAGATGGTTCTCAGTTAATTACATCAAACATACAATAAAACCTTCTTGACCGCCAATTTTGACTTGGCCACCCTTTACACCGATTTTTTCCGATTAGAGCACGTCCGTTTTCATTTGATATTGTCATATGTGATCCACTTCTCCTCACCAATCACCATCTGCTTCAGAAATGAGTCAATTTTTTTGCGATTTAACAGCGAATCGCATATGGAATTTCGACCCATGAGGCTTTCCTGCGTTAATGCATGTGGAACGCATACATTGAGCTCCTTCTTGTATGCGGCCTTACCCAAGCTATTTCAAATGGTTTTTGGTGCAATATTTAGGTTAGATTAGGTCAGTGTGGCAGTCTGTGCAGTCCATTGTGATACCACGGAAACTAGAGATACGGATGTCCCTAGTTTCTACCGTTGAACCATCCTGAGCGCCTCAAGAAACTCTTAAGTCGGACAATATCTATATCGTCCAGATCTCCCAGGTCCATAAAGAAATAAGAGCCCAGTGTTGATACGCGCCTGTTCGCCAGGGCGGGCTAATTGCAGAGAAGATGTTTTATGTACACCTCCTCCTTTCCATCCCTACAGTCGCAACCTTCAGTCTCGCTGTACATTTTCCAATCAGACAGTGTCCCGTCATGACGGATTCAAGCAATGAGACGTCGGGTCTTGATAGCGACAGCAGTGTGTGTGAACGCTTCAAATCTAGGCGAGGCCACATCCGTCTGGATTGATCACAGTCCCGGACAGACACCCACCTACTATTTGCTACTAAATATGGTCCATCTTGCAGTAGGAGTTTGAAAGTGGCTAGAGGCATGCCCACGGACTCCAACTTGGCTGGAGTCTGTAAGGGTGTCCCTAGTCTTGCCAGCCCATCTACTCTGCAGTTCCCTGGTGTGTCCCTGGGGCACGGCACCCACATAAGGTAAATGTTGAAATATTAAGCCACTGTGATATTTCTCTTAGTCTTACCGCCGTAGCTGCGGCAGTCTGCATACTAATTATGTCCAGAGGTAGTAAATGCAAAATTACATTTAGTGCATCGGATGGGGTGGTGCGGAGCTCACTTGTAATGCACAGACTAGCCATCCTTTGGGCCTTGTCCAGTATCCTACAGTATGTGGACTTCTCTCTGTCTTACTACTACAGTATACAAGTGCAATATTTAGTTCCTACGTAATCAAAACAGTGCTTACAAGACGGTCGAAAGTATTTCAGCATTTTTCAAAATTCACAGAACTGCGAGTAGTTTCTTAATCGGGAAATTCTATCCTTCCAATGCCATCTAGCCTAACCCAATCGCACTTATCCAACGCCAGATACAGATTACTAAAACCATAATATATTGAAATAATAATATATAAAATTCTATTTATTTCTCTTTATGGGTTCTGTGGTCGAACTTTTTTTTTTGAAAAATTATATACTTCGATTATTGACCATTTCTCCTTAACTCACGCCAAAGTTTGTTATGTATTTGCCGTTTCTGCACCATATTTTATTGCAAGTAGTAAACAGAATTTCCATCCAATATCATTACAATATTTATGTTTATATCAAATATTTGCTTAATAACAACTTACGACAGATACTGTCAAGGTTTAAGGGTAATTATCGTGGTAAATTACTGGTTAAGGATATATTTCTCGTGTGCAAATACTAATACTTTTGCCTCGAAATCAGAAATAAGGAGATTACTATTATTCTCACTTACAAATACCTTCAAATTGTCAGCATGAACGCTTGTAGGAAAGAAAGGGCACAGTGTTTAAACAAAAACTTTCTCATAATACATTTTTTCAAAAAATTACTGAAAATTGGTCAATAAAATACAAAATATTTGCCATCCATTCGAAGTTGTATCGCTTTCAAAATTGATCCCGTTCGAAATAGATAACTTATGGTGAAGAATAATCCAATCATCAAATCACTTTTTTAGCACATTTTCCGGAAAGGACTTTAGTTCTCGCCGTAAATTCTCTTTTATGTCTTCTATCAACTGGCAATTTGAGTTGTGGAAAGGGAAAAAGTCAACCGGAGCCATTGCAGGTAATCTCGGTGGTTTTACAATGATGTTTGTTGAGTTTTTGGGCAGACACTTGTCGTTTGAGTCTTCATTTCAAAATCTGCTTTTTTGACTAGTTTCTCAAACCCCATATAACGCTTAGAGGATATTCTTTATTTACCTTTTTGGTTTATTAGGAATCTAAGAAACCAGTGGCTTTTAATCGACTTTGTCTTAGTTTTTTCGGTTCTCGCTCAGTTGGAAGACGCCACTCTAAAGCTAGTTGACTACTTTGCATGTTCCGACCATGGTAATTTCATGTCTCATCACCAGTTATAATGTGTTTTATGAAATGGGTCGCACTTGATTTATTCTAAAATGTCTTCCGCGATCTTCACGCTATTCAGTGTTTGAAGAAAATTCTGGTCAGGTATTGCAAATAGCGGTAACGCATATCGCATCAAAACATGCGCGTAAATTGTTGGAATTGATTCATGAGACGTAGATAGTTCAGCGGCTATGTTTTTCAAACTTAAATAAAACTTAAGCGTGCGACATAAATTTTCAATCACAATTTCCTTCACTTTACCGATGTTAACTTTGAAAGATTCTTTTCTTGATGGTGTACAGGAAAATGGACACCAAGTTAGCTGTGAGGTCAGGTACACATTTTAAAAACGTTTTTAAGTATTTGATTCAAGTAACTGTCAATTCAGCCACAAGGATGATGTATTTCGGACTCCGTGACAAGTCCGTCTTCGGATGTCTTCGTGGAATAAATGTTGTTGGTACGACATCAGTTGTACATATATATATACCTACTTGTACCAGGTTATGCATAATGTAAAGTAGATATCACCAGAAAATTTCCAGCTTTTCATACAAAGCCAATCAAAAATATGAATGGAGGTTTAAATTGAAAACGTTGATGGCCGATGGCCATATTGCGGCCGCATTTGAATTTACTGTAAAATGCATATGCATGCATTTTGGATAAAGTCGATTCGATCCTGAATTCAGAATTTCCAGTTCAAAATTTGAGATAAATTGTTTCTTCGATATATTTATCGATTGCAAAAACCTTAATTTACATTTGAGAATGAAATTTTCGCGTTAGGATCCTCTATGCTCTGAGTCGTGGCAACTAAGCGAAAAAAAAGGATTCCCTTAAGGGGGTTTCCGATGTTTTTTGACAGAATGAATGGTGAGTAATTAAAGTGCTTCTGGCAGTACTGGGAACACGAGTACTCAAACGTATACATTTTGGGATTATATAAGTAATAAGGTATATATTATTACGAGTATCTATTCATCAAGGGCGATATTTAGAATGGTTTTAAATATTTTCAGACAGTTGTCATGCCCATACTTTCCAATTGAACAATGATGAGGCATAGTGGGATCACTTCAGAAAGACTTCAGGGAGATGCTTGGAAAACCATAATATTTTAATTTTATTTATTTGAAATTGTGTCGTCCTCATTGAGTTTTCCTATTGTCCATACGATCCTTTCTATTTTGTTGAAAATAGCCTTTGAACTGCTGGACACCTAATTGGTATCATTAAGCAAGTCTCCCATACTCTAAACTTTACGTTATAGAGTCGCTTGTATATCATATGCACATAACATTTACTGAAATGACGTGCACTCCCCCTATCATGCATAACTTATACTATTTTATTATTTTTGATTATTCCACTATTGAACTTTGAAAAACTGAATATTCAGCACATTCATTTTGGGAACCATATCTGTAGTAATAAAGAATAGATTCTCACGTTTACCAACTTAAGAAGATGTTCCATAAGAGCGCCTCTTAAAGCATATTTGGAATACATTAAGTGTAGTTTTTCAATAAAATTACGGTACCAATGATAAAATGCAACCGGACTGCTCTTATTATTCTTCTCTATTTTGCCGCCTCTGTTCACATTTTATTGGAATTGAATACTGAATATTGGACGTGTTGTTAGCGAAGTTCGGTGAACGTATACGTCATAATAATTTATTTGTATATCAGACATAAATCATAGTTACTGATATGGGTTGGACTCCCCCTACAATGTATAAATTGTACTATTTTATTAATTAAGATATTTTCAATTAGTGGAAACTTATTAACGCCGTTGCAATTTATGCATAACATATTATGTATAACATATAACATGTTTTTGCTTATGATCCTTTGTCTCTGTTACTTTTAGTAACGTTCGAATGCTGATTTCTACAAATCTTGAATTCCAGAAACTATTGTGAATGTCACAATACATGTTAGTGCCAACATTCTGTTTCCAGTCATTGGCTATCTTTAACGTGTAACTGATGTTTCCACATCTAGTGGTTATGCATATGAGCTGCACTCCTCGGTTGGGGGAAAACATTCCGGTTTTATCAGATGTGCCCTAACAATGGCTTTGTACGGCCATCGACATACATACACGTGTTATGATTAAGCTTGTTCGGTGGATGAGAGATGCTGTTGTGCACTTCTGTTCATATTGTTACTGATGCTAACGACTTTGTGAATTGCGTGCGTGGCTGCGACGTGCTTGTAAACCAAACAGCCTTTCACTTTGTGAAAAAGGACAATCAGAACAGTTCATATGCGTGGCGTTACAAAATGGTCATTGCGACGGGCGTACTTGACAACGCAAAATATGAAATTTTCATAATTAGCCCATAAATAACATAAACTTGATGAGGGTGCTAGACATATGCGAAGAGAAATGCTTGTTGATAAATTCTCGGAGGCACTGCTGTGGAAGAGCGGCGTGTAGTCTGTTGTTTGGAGGTTAATTCATTTGGGCATTCTTGAAAGCAGGTAAATGTATCTGCTTACATGTGTCATTGCTGTGGGCGTAAAGAAGGGACTTCAAATTTGTGCCATAGGGTGCACTGAAAATATTTCTTTACTGAGGGAACTTTTGCCGGTGGTATTAT
The DNA here is from genome assembly GCA_019455685.1 of Philornis downsi. Taxonomy (NCBI): domain Eukaryota; kingdom Metazoa; phylum Arthropoda; class Insecta; order Diptera; family Muscidae; genus Philornis; species Philornis downsi. The sequence continues at coordinate 887,418 of JAHXMU010000335.1, read as the reverse complement.
CATATAGTTTGACAAAAAAGTTAATTTGGGCAGAATGGAGTTCTAATGATGAATTATGATGAATATATATTGAAAAAGTATTTTTAAAATTTTGTGTGAATATATTTTTATGCATCAAAAATTACAAGGTTAACACAAATATCATAATCATAAAATTTTCTTTAAAATTTAGCAAATGTCCTTTAAACAGTGTACTCTAAAAGATGAAACACGCATGATATAGCTTTGAAAATACTGCAGTTAGAACGGTGCTCTGCCAAAATTCCTGATAGCTTTTACTAATAAATCTGGCTTTTATTGATTTCCAAAATATTCCCCGTGAAAATCAATTTATTTTTACATGCATTTGAACTAATTTTCGAAGCATTTTTCTACTCCAAATTAGATAACTCGAATGCATACGTTTTGAGTGTATCAATCGCTAGTTCGAACATCAAAATCGTTGACCACGTAATTTATAAAGAAATAAAAAGTCATTGGGTACCAAATGTGAACTATGCGGCGGATGATCGATCAATTTTCCAGACTGTAAATAAGCACTTGTTTGAGCCGATGTGCGCATTGTGAAAATCAGAGTTCGTATTTGCTCACCCATAAGCACCTTATACTCAACGCAAGCTGCTCACGAGTAGAACGGATTACACACAGATTATGAGTAATGAGTAAAGGCAGTTAGTCGTGGGTTACAGGTGTGGAAAATGAACCACTGCAGTCCGAAAATTCAGAGCAGTGCAATACGTTTCACACGATATAAAAAAATCACTAAAATAAGAAAACTTGCTAAAACCGAAAGATGGCTAAATCCCTTATTAGGGTGTCATACAATATTGCAAATGACATAGTTTCAAAAATTCGTAAGAAAATGACCGCATAGTGAAAAAAATTACAAATTTGAAGAATCGCTATAACACTTTAGTTATAAACCCTATAACGAAAAATATTTACGTTGTTACATACAAACGTGTTATTTCAATCCTTAAAATAGGCACTATGACGTCCTTTTAACTTAGAAAAAATTTCACGAGACGTTAATAGCTCGTGAAAAATGTCGAAGCATTGCCAGATTTTCTTGTATTGATTTCCAACACCAAACAAAATGTTACAAATTATGTTTTATGCCATAATATGTTTGATAATACTTTTGCAAATTTGTGATATGATTTCTTTATTTATTACTACTTCACTTCACAAGTTTGCAAATGTATTAATGAACATATTACCTATATATCTATCACTCACTTCTCATGAGTAAAAAGTAGGTCGCTTCTCTCATTTCTCGCTACTGTGGCTTAAGAGAAACCAGACGACAATTTTTACCTCTGTGACTCGTGAGTAAGAGCCTTTACTCGTTTACACATACGCATGTCATGAGTAATAGATTCTACTCATGAACAACTTCTCTGAGTGCGAGATGCTTATTTGGTGATTTGTCGTCGGGAATTTATTTTTTTTTTGGATTATTCAAATATCAAATCATTTAAATGATTGAATACGAATAAGAATTATTGTCTAACGTTGCTCTAATGGCACTGTAGCTATTTGACCGGTGTAGTCGAAGATAGAGGCAATAATTTTTTTCGATATCAATGTTTATGATACATTTGATCAAATCTATGATTGGTTAACTGCGCAGATGATACCCGCAACTTATAATGTCGCAGTACATTAATTTTTTTAATTTCTTGCATTCGTTATGAGACTCTTGATATCAAATTCCATTGCATCACATGAATGAAATTACAGGGTAATTTTTTAAGATTTAAGTTTTTCAGGTTGGCAGCATTGATTGGTAATGGCGTCCAAACGTCACCTGTCAAAGTGAAAAGTGTACAGTATATTCTGAAATTTCATCATGGAAAGACTAACAAGCGATCAACGATTGCAAATCGTTGAGATTTATTATAAAAATTCGTGCTCTGTGACAAATGTGCATCGTTTGATAGATCATTTTATAGTTGTCATAATCGACCTGCTGAATCAACAATTAACGTTATTATCTCCAAATTGCACACCAAATTTACCTTGTTAGACATAAAACTATCGACTTGCATGCGTAGAGTGCGTACCGAAGAAAACATTGCAGCTGTAGCGACCAGTGTTAATGACGATCGTGAAATGTCAATTCGTCGCCGTTCTCAGTGATTGGGCATGTGCTACTCAACTACATGAATTTTTTTTTGCCCCAATTGGCTGAACGGTGCAACATGCCACACTGCTCGTGAAACAATGGGTATTATGAGGGATGAATTTGGTGAGCAGCTTATCTCTCGATTTGGCCCTGTGAGTTGGCCCCCAAGATCTTGCGATTTAATGCCTCTTTATTATTTCTTGTGGGGTTATGTCAAGTCGTTAGTCTATGTGGACAAGTCGAACGCTATTTAAGCCTTACAGGATAATATAACATAATAACGTAACGTAAGTGCTCGAAAAAGTGACGAAAAATTGGACCTTCTGAATGGACATTTTGAGACGGAGTCGCGGACATCAACAATTTATCGATTCCAATAAAAAAATTTTAATATATGATGCAAATTTGAGTGTTTTATTCGGTTTTTAAAAAAACTACGATTAAAAAAAATCACCCTATATATGCCGCATATGGATGTAGTTTTGACGAGACATACATGTATTTTTATCCTTTAATGATGTTTCGATATTAGCGATTTAGAAAAAAGCACAATGAAGTTAAAAGGTAGATATTTTGCCGCTAAACGATTAGTTTCCTAGTTGGGGTTATTTGCATTTTGTCAATGATTTCCATTAGGTGCTTCTTTAAATGTCTGGTCACATCATACCTTTGTCTTCAATTCTCCTATTATAGCGGCTTGGGCGGTTTGTTTTGGAGGTGTACACATTTTTCTATTTGAACAATTTGTATTTTTGTTGACTTTTTGCACACCTGTTGACACCATATGGTGGTATCGCGTTTTCCAAAGCAATGCATATTTACGCGATTGGATGGTTTTTTTGTTTGAGATATGATCAGCTTTGTAGTTGGCGATTTTTTGATTTTAGTGATTTCAAAAAATAAGTATAGTTGATAAGAGTGGACATATTTGCATTTTAGCGATTTTTTTGCTTATGTTAGGAAATTTAAAAGGGAATTTAAATATAAGGGGCAAAAAATAATTCAAATTTTTTTTATTTTATTGAAAAGAATTATTGATATTTGGCAACAAACCAAGTCATTTTGCAAAAATATACCTAGTAATTTCAAGCCACAGTTGTTCTTAATGGACATGCGAAAAATCATCAAATGAATAGATAGGCATAAAATCAATAAAAACGAATTTCATAAAAAAAAAATTAAATTGAATTAAAAACCATGACATTGCATTTATTCTAACTATTCTCAACCAAGATATCTAATCGTAAAGTCATAAACACACCTCACAAATTTTAAACTAGCTTCGAAAATATAAAAAAGAAAACAAATTTACAGAAAAACGCCACCACGGTGTGAAAAATGTGACGACCCATTGAAAGAAAAGAGAGAGTTTTGAAAACATTATTTTGTCATTTGTAATATGTCGACTTATTGTGTTTTCTTGTAGTTTCAATAACCTTACAAAGCTGAAGCGGATTGTCTTTAGAAAGCCAATGATTTGTCTCTGTTTAGGTTTCAGTTGACATCACTTTTAAATCTTAAGGTGTTTTGTGTGATTGTGTATCCTTTTGTCTGTATACAATCTCAGCAACGCTCGTGTGTATCGTATAAATCTTCTACGCACAAACAAATTTATCTGCCGGAAGTAACATTGAAAACAAATTCCATTGACATTTCGGTCTGTCTTTATCGTATAGGATTTTCTAGCAGATGAGATAAATCCGTTGACGTATCCCTGTGTCTGAATGCTCCATTAGAGAAAATTTATACGATGTCGTTGCTGGGATTGTATACAGATAATAAGATATAACGGTGAGTTTACTTCCGTTTGAGAAATCGAGAGATTGAGAATATTGTTCAATAGGTGAATTGCCTGCTATGACAATGTCATAATTATTATGTAGCTTTGTCTCACTTTTTATGTAGCTTTCGGGAGCGGAATAGCATTGCATGGTTTTGAAAGGATTTTTTTTCCATTTAGAATTCCGCCTTAATCGAAAACAGTGTGTTTGACGAAAATGGCGGTACTTTTATAGCCTAGACACGCATAATCACAAACGAAGTCACTCAATTAGATTAGGTTAGATTTAAAGATTTATATTGTAACCAATGGAAACTTTTGACAAATTTGAAATCTGGTCATAAGTTAAAGAAAACTAGAGAAACATCCAAAAAAATCCGATTTCCGCCAAGTGAACACAACGAGTCCCAATTAAATCATGAAATGGCTTTTATTTTCACACTCAGGGGAGAAGAAATCATTCATTGATGACTGAAGAATTAACTTTACCGGGAATTACCTTAGTTTCTCATATATGGGTGTCACCTAGAGTACATAAAATTGTGCCAACTATTGCAATTCGTTATTTGAGAACAGAAAACCATATAGTCCTATTCACAGCAATGCGAAGCGACAAGACACAGTTTATTGGTAAATAATGACGTACATAGATACTTATGAAAATATTCACGCAAGAGTGACACGAAACGCAAGCGACGGCGTCTTTGCAGTGAGATAAATAAAAAACGCTATTTACGGCGTTTCTACAGCGTTTTTTGACAAGTATCTTTTGATACTCGTTTTTCCGAAAGCTTAAAAATTACATATTTTCTTTGTGAAATAAAAGACAAAAACACGCATCACACGTTTAGTAAACTTTGTTCTGCAAGCGAAAATGGACTGTACTGCCACACATAGAAATTGATCCATTGAGCAAAGATAAGTGGTCCTCTTACATATTTCCACCAACGTAAAAGGCTTCAGGTGAGGGTACATGTAAGTAAATTCGTCTGACTAAAATTACAGAGTATTTTTTTCTATAACCCCGCCCACAGTTGCGGTGGTTTCTTTTGATTCACTCCGGTATCCATTAATAACAACCAAAGTATTAAATCCAAAAAATAAAAAGTATATTTTTTTCATTATCTTCAAAGTCCTTGCCAAAGTCTCATCTCCTGTATTATGTGCTTCGTAACGTTCTAGTGGCCAGACATTATTTCTTCACAGATTTTAACGTGATGGTCTATTTTCCACCAGATTTCGATTTGATGCGATTAAGGACTGAAATATCTTTTTAAATAGAGTTGACTGGTTAGTCCGTCCCAAATGTCGTTAATCGAAGGTTTTTGTTTGAGTATCTTTGCTTAACAAAATCACATATCGTAAACGTAGCACCAAATTTTAAATTTTAAATTGGGCTCATATATATGACAGATATCAGCATAGACTGTGGAACGAATATACCCAGTGGCTGATTCATTTCATATTTGTTAAGTTATCATTGCACCAGTTTTTGAAGTTTTTTTTTCAAGACTTAATATTCCTGTAAGCTGGAGAAAATTACCTATTTTGCTTTTAAATGAAAATGAAGTGGTTGTTATTATATTCAAGAAAAAAAGTCTTTTGGGGGCAAAAGAACAGAGTTTTGGAGCTCTTAAAAAGAATTATAAGAAATCTACAATTTTTCGAAAAAAATCAACTTGAGGTTACCGTCATCCTCTAAGTATTAACGATATTTATAAAATTTTAATAAAATCTTGATTAATTATCAATATACGCACTTTGGAAGTTGGTTTATTCGGCAATAGAAAAATTCCAAAAAAACGGCAACATTTGGAAAAAATATTACAAATTTGGTTAAATTCTTACCTTTATAAGATACTGAGAAACATATTGTGATATTTTTTGTGGGTGTTTTACCTCAGAATTCATAGCTATTACAATTACTTAAATCCGTTGACAAATACGTTGTCAGTAGTTTGTTAAAAAATTTTAATGATCGAAGTAGGAAACCTTGACCACCCGTTGCTCAGCTCCTGTTAAGCTTGAATATTTCAATTTAAGCTGTATAAAACTTAGGCTAAACTGAAAATCTGTGCATTTTCACACAAATCGAATCAGTCAATCAAGATTTGTAGACTTATTTCCACTTTCTTTCGGTTTTGTTCTACTTTAAGATTTACGATTCATGTTAAAAAAGTATCGGGAATTTTATTAATCATACATTCAAATTTACTGTATCGACTTCAAAATAGGCTTCACCAGAAATAATACTTTCATGCCAAGGAATTAAGATTTTTTTCAAATGCAGTTTCCGGAAAATATTTCCGTTGTGGTCGCAAATCTCTTTCATATCTTCTACCGACTAAGAGGAAAGAGTTAGCCGGAGCCAAATTAAATACAAATACAGCAATCGTTGTTCGGTAATTGGTTTTTGGCCTCAAAATCTTTCACAACTGTTGCCTTGTTAGATGATGCGTTATGCAAAATCCATGAATTTTCATTTACAAATCTGGCCTTTTCCAATGAATTTGCTCTCTCAAACACCGAATAACGCGTAGATAACATTCTTTAAATGCCAACTGACCTTCTGGCAAGCATTTCAACACCGTCATAATCAAGCAAAACATTATGCATTATGCAAAGAATGCCAATTTATGGAGTTATGTCAAGTGAACTTCGAGAAACTAATTTTTGCTCGACTTTGACATGTCGGGTGGTACACAAAGATCGTTCGGTTTCTAAAACGGAAATTTATTTACAAATTTATATACAAGAAAACAGTTATTTTAATCTATTATGTAATCTGCCCCTTTTTTAATAACTTCTTCCCATCTCTCTGGGAGCTTTTTAGTTACTCTCTCATAAAACTCGCGTTATTTTTCTGAAAAAAGCGTTCAAGTCGATTTTTCACTTCCTCGCCGTTATGAAAATTCAAATCTTTCAAGTGGCTGCTCAGACTGCGAAATAGATGATAGTTGAACGAGGCGAGGTCTGGGGAGTAGGGCGGGTGAGGTAAAATTCCCGCTCAAGCTCTGGCAGTTTGTGACGGGTCTGCAAGGCAGTGTGAGGCCTCGGCGATAGAGTGAGGTACCCACACATTGAGGTTGCGCACAAATGAGAGCTTTCTTTGGCCCCGTGAATAGTTGAAACTGATTTTGTTGAATATTTTAGCTATTTCCTTGATTTTGGACGCGTCCGTAACGGAGAAGTCGCCAGCAGAAAGTCTTTTAAACCATTTCTGGCAAGTTATTTCATTTGGTCCGTTTTCTTCATAAACAGACTTTATTTTTCGGCTGGCTTCAGCGGCAGTTTTTCCTTTTCGAAAATAATACAGCATAATATGCGTAAAATGCTTTTTTTTGCTCATTTTCCCCACTTTTTAAAACTTTTTTTGAAACGCTATAAACATTCATGACTAGAATGAGAACACAAGTAAACAATAGTAAACAGTATAGAGAAAGGGTGGGAGGAAATTATGACAGTATTTGAAGGAATTCTACGTCATGAGAAATGACGTATGGCAAACTAACGAATTAATCGAACGAACTTTCCGAACAACCCAATACGATATTTTAATAATTGCATACGCTTACTTTCAAACGTATACGAGGTGTGTTAAAAAAGTGAATTTTCATTTTTTTTTTTTTTTAAATATTTATATATTTATCAATTTCTATTTTATGTCCTTCAAAATAGTCCCCCTCAGATATAATACACTTGTGCCAGCGTTTTTTCCAATCATCGAAGCAGTTCTGATATGCACTTTTTAGTATGTCCTTGAGCTCTCTCAGCGATTTGGTTTTTATCTCCTCAATCATCGGAAAACTCTGTTCTTTCATGGGTCTTTTCAATCTTGGAAACAGGAAAAAGTCGCACGGTGTAAAATCTGGTGAATACAGTGGCTGAGACATGATAACGGTGTTGTTTTTGGCCAAATCATCTCTCACAAGCAAAGATGAGTAAGCAGCAGGTGCATTGTCATGATGCAAAAGCCATGAATTTTTTTCCACAATTCACGGCGTTCTTTCGTATTAATTCACGCAAACGGCTCATAACTTCAAGCTAATACTCCTTATTTACCGTACGACCATGTGGTAAGAACTCCTGATGCACTACGTCACGGTAATCGAAGAAAACAGTGAGCAAACCCTTGACATTTGATCGAATTTGGCATGCTTTTTTTGGTCTTGGCTCTCCTGGACGCTTCCATTGGGACAATTGGGCTTTGGTTCCGATATCATAACCAGGTACCCATGATTCGTCACCAGTTATGACCCTTTTAAAAAAATCTAGATCATCGCTGGCGTCTTTCAACAATTCCTGATCGATGCTCATGCGACGTTGTTTTTGGTCAAAATTCAGCAATTTTGGAACGAACTTCGCTACCACACGCTTCATGCCCAAAATTTCCGAAAAGATTGCATGGCATGAGCCAACCGATATCCTCAGCAACTTCTCTAATTATGACTCGACGATTTTCATAACAATTTCCTTCACTTTCTCTACATTTTCATCGGTTGTTGATATACTGGGGCGTCCAGAGCGAGCGTCGTCATTCACATCTTCTCGACCTTCTGTGAAAAGACTGTAACACTCGTAAACTTTTTTTGCCTCAGAGTACTCCCACGGTATGCCACTGTCAACATTTCAAGTGTGTTTGAGCACTTAATAACATTTTTTTCCAAAAATTTGAAAGCAGAAAATCACGCAAAACACTTGTCTTATTTATGCCTCTCACAAACAAACTAAACATGCTTTATGGACAAAACCGTCAACATATCTTCGAGACCGAGAGTGTACCAACATAAAAACAATAATAATCGAAAGTCAATGTACGTAGCCCGCGAAATTTGAAAATGCATCTTATTTTTTATTTTGACGTTACTTATGACGAAACCTCAAACCTCCTTTGATCTGAAATAACACAAATAGGTTAAGAATTGTGGACCTCAAGTTGTGCCAATGTGCTGTGTAAGATCTTTGTGATTGTGAAATCTATTAAAGCTGGCAATTTATTGCGGCTGTTGGCCAGTATGTTGGTGCATGGGAAGAAATAAAATCAAGTTTGCCCTTAGGCGATATTACTGCCCGATACGGTTGACGAATTTTTGAGTTAATTGGACGAAAGTCCCAAAAAGAATATTTGTTATTAAAATCAAAAATATATTTTCAAGCGTTCTAAAAATGTTGTCAAGTCAACTTCCCTCTATGAAACTAAAGTCTAATTAAAGTGGCCTACTAAATTTGTGAAAATTGGCCTCACATAAAGTTCACTTCTATTTTTTACATGTGCAACAGTACCTAAATCTACTTTGCCATAACTATTATGATTTTCACAAAAAAAAAAAGGAACAAAATCTATTGATGAAATGTCAATGCCAAAAACCGAAATAGAAAAATTTAATTAGTGGTCGGCCGCATTGAATTTGAGATTTACTTTTACGTTTTTCTCTTCCCATTCAGCTCCACAGTCATAAATGAATGCGATCAACCGACCCATCAAATTGACGTGCTGGCATTTCGTATTCACAACCTTAATGAACATGTCCATATATCGAATAACTGACATAAGGATTATGGAACTTATCGCCATCGACGGTAGACCATTTGCCATTGAAGTCATTTTGGGTTGGCAGATACACAAATAAAAAAAAAACTGAAAAAAATAAATACAAATTAAATATGCCCATTTACATATCTGTTGGCAATGATCAACTTGTCTTTAATTGAGTAAGAATGTAAAGAACCAACATTGAAAGTAACTCATTGTGCCCAGAGTAGATGTTGTCTGCAGTCATCAGAGAACCTGAAACAACCTCATCATTTGGGCTTTGTAAGGCCACTGTTAGCATTTTTGTAATATCCTGCATCTGTGTGCGTCAGTTTGTTTCTGTGGACATTATTCATTTCCGGTGTATTCAGGATTTAACATAGAATTTGTAGGTTAAATGCTCATATGCAGAGAGACGTGTTTATTAGGGTGGATTTAGAAAATCTGTTTTATAGAAATGATGTCTGGAAACTTTTTTTGTTTTTTGTTTTTTTTTTTTTTTAATTTACTTGTCATCACATTCAATGAGCTACACATACCATCTGGCAATTTAAGATACATTTGTGAATATGCTAAAATTTTGTCAGATTTTCGTGATTTTTGATAGAAATTTGATGGGGAAAAATATATGTTGTAATATTTTTTTTAATAATTTCAAAACTTATAACATTGGTAATTTATAGTGTTTGACGAATCCTTGAAACGTAATGCAAAAAGTAAACTAAACAAAAGTCAAAAAGTCAAACTAAAAAAAACCTATTTTTCACTTTCATACAAGGGAATGAAGGTTTATATCAAAAATGTAATATCGAGAAGGAAACGTCTAAAGTACCAAACATATTTTGGTCAAATGTGTTTCATGACTTTTAAAGATGAGTGTCTATTTGGCTGGCTGGCTCGTGGACACGGTAACTGTCGCAAATCTTCTCTAAACTTGCCAAAACTTGCCACATCCTGATATTTTGCCAGATCGTAACGGGAGATTGTAAATGCGCTTATAAATCGATTCCTTCTTGTAGCCCCCCACATAAATTGGCCGAGTTTCAGATATTTAGTTTTTCCCTGTAGTATCACATTCGTAGGCAGAGGTAACTTAAATTTTTGTTTATTGCATTAAATTATATTGCTTAGCAAAATTTAAAAAAATCGACCGACTAACTATTTGGCCACTTTATTATTAGATATATATTACTTACGTAGTTTAATGAAATTTAGTGCAAGCTGAGCATTTGGCAAATTAAGGTTCCACAATGAAAATGGACAGCTTTGTCGCGCGCCTTGTGGTACCTTCCATACAAATTGGCCTATTTACCGAAATTCAATATTTCCTCTGTAGTTTCCAATCGGTAGGCTGTAGTAACTTCTTAGTAGGTTCGTATTCCCGTCTTGACTTACAATTTTTTATAAGCCATGAGAAAAATTAATCAAGTGACTGTGTCCCTTCTGATACCTCCCATACAAATTATCGAGACTCAGATTCATGTCAGTCACTCAATTGCAACAAATTGAATGTAATTTAACACGCATCAAGCATTTAGCAAACCTAGTTATGCGAATGAAGACAGCTGATTATTTGTTTGAAAAATCTAGCGATTCACTACCTCCATTATCCGCTCTCCTACTTGCACCCCTTCTTGTACCAACACAAAGTTATATTGAGTGAATGTATATTTAAGTCAGTTTACCTGACTGGTAGAAGTAAAATTTTATACGGGAAGCTTTGAAATCTAGATATCTGTGATGAATTGGTAGAAATAAGAAATACAAATTTATCTATTTCTCAAAAAACAGCTCTTTATCACAAAAATACTGTGCATTTTCTAGTTTCTTAAAGAGACTGTTCGTCTCGCCTGGTGGCAAAAAGTAATCCAAAAGTCGAATAAAAAATCACTAAAATAAAAAAAAAAAATATTTCTTAAAACCGAACGAAAAGTACTCAAAAATAAAAAAACATATTCAGAATATTGATATATTTGAAGAATACGATACCTCTGTGTAAAAAAAAACGCTGAAAACAATTTCCATATCTCGGAAATGATTCTCTAATTGAGAAAATAAGCAAATTTTGCCCACATAGGAACGCCTCTTACCCATTTTCTTCAAAGCAAGACTAATTTTACTAAGTCACACTAAATCGCTAAAATATAAAGTTGTTTATATCTCTAAAATGCAGCGCCTATTCGCAAAAATAGCCAAATCTTAGCTCCAAAATAATGTTTTTACGTCTTTCACATGGTGCCATTTTCCATAAATCGATATATTAAAAGAGGAGAATTTAATTGCAATCCATCATACAGTTTAATGAAGTATTCAAAAAAACGGCCAAGAGAAAAAATCGCTAACATACAAATAGACTCATAGCTCGGATTCGGAGGGTTCAATGGTGAACGTTACTACATTTTCGGAGTTTTAAGGCGTTTGAAAAAAGCGATCCATTCAAGAAGACCCAAAATGAAAAAGTGGCTGAAATACAAATGGGTCTATACATCGAAAACCGGGTATACAATAGCAAAAACAACGAAATTATCGGATTTGTAAATAGTTTGAGCAAAGAGGCATCCATCACACTATTGGAAAGTTAAATTGCTTATATTTTAGTGGGTTCAACCCCAGAAGTTATTAAATTTTTGTGTTTGTGAGATGTTTACGAATCCACCAGATGGTACAGATAAATCACCAAATGAAATAAACGATAAAATACAAGGATCACCAAGGATACAAGGATTAGACTAATTTCAAGAATAACCAAATTTTGAATCCAAAAAATTGCCTTTTAGTAATTGTCTTTAACACATAGTAATTTTTCAAATTGCTAATTTCAAAAGTAAAAAAAAATTGTCCAAACACAAAGGGAGCAATCGCAAGAATAAATTAATTTGTTGATCTTCAAGAGATCTGGAGATCGCCATCCATTATACGACATACTGCAATAAAATATTTAGAAAGTAACTGAGCGGTTTCCACAAAAAAATCTCTAAAATACGAAAATGTTCATAAGTCCGAAAATGAATCCAAAATAATCACATTATTGGATTCTTAAGGGGTTTGAAGAGAGTGGTGCGTTCAAGAAAAAAAAATCGCTGAAATAGAAATGTATCCATGTGATCTCATAATTATTCACTCCGATGGCATTGCAGTTTACCAATCGTCTTCAATATAGCACCATTTGTGTTAAATAGTTAAAGTAAAAAAATCGTTCAAATACAAATGTGTCAACATTTCGTTAACAAAGAACACAGAAGCAAAAATTTCAAATTTATCGAATTTCAAAGAGGTTTTCCAAAAATCCCCAACTAAAAAAACATATTCAGAAAAAGTCTTACATTTTGGAAACAGAGCGAGCTTTGTAGAAAGTAGTGTTTGTCAAATACTCCCAAAAATTAGTTAAGGTGTTGTCAAATTAAAAAATCGCTAAAACATATCAACATCTCAAATATTTAGTCAACTTCTTTAATAAATGACTAAAATATAAATATTCGAATTCTCGGAAATAGAGTGTCCAGTGACTGAAAGCAAATTAACAAATTTCCAAAATATGAAGATGTCCACGTCCCAGAAAATGGGTAAGTTTTGACTCCAAAATAGCGTCCTTTACCAGATAGCTTCTATTGAGTATAATTTTAAATCGCTAAAGATAAATATGTCAATATATTGGAAGCGATGCATGCAATTGCGAAAATAAACCAAATTTTGAATCTCCAAATATAATGCGTGAGGAAATATTCAAAAAGTTGACAAGTGCAAAAAATCGTTAAAATACAAATGTGTTCATATCTTGGAAGCGCAGCATCCAATAGCGAAAATAACCAATGTTTGACTTACGAGTGTGCTTCTTGCAATTGTTTCCAACATAGTTTTTTTAAATCCCTAAAAACAAAAAAAAAAAAAACAAAAATCGCAAAATTTTAAATGCACCTATATCTCGGAAACGGTACAATCAATTACAAATTTTCAGGTTTCCGAAAGATTTTGGAAACACTGTATCCATTATAGGATAACAAACTATAAAAATATCATTAGGGCTGCATATTGAAAATGAAGCGTTCTATGACAAAACATAAAAACTTTCCCAAATTGTCAGGGTTATGGCCGATATTCATCGTATAGCGCAATGATATGTAAAGTTGCGGTTGAGAAAATCGCTAAAATACAAATAATAAATATGTTGATAGAAATGTACAATATATATAAACAGTATACGAGTATATATATGTGTATGACCTATATGTGTGAACACAGATCTCCAAGTCAACAGGTACCTCAAGTAGCCAAGTCGCTAGGCAACCAGTTCCGCAATTAATCATCTCCCTACGTTCTTAAGGGCGAATTTGGAAATTCAGAAAGAATACTGAATGATGAATTTGGATTGCCGGCAGACGTATTTAAGACTAATGGCTATAACTTATAATGAACATATAAATACGATTTGGCTAAACAAATATATGGCCGATGATTTTATCTAAGCATATTATATCTCGTTTTCTTCTTCAAATGCCTAAGTTGAAATATGAATGTACTTTGAAAAGGGATCGGCTAATGAATAAAACTTCTAAAGGCCATACTTTCATTTTAGCGATTATTTTTTAAATGTTTATATTTTTATATTAGTGCGTATTTTTTATTGCTAAGGAGATAACAAATTAAAAATTAGTCTATCTCAGCGATCGGACGTTTTATTTTCAATATATATTTATATTCGCGTTTTAGCGATTTTTTTAATTTGGCGCTATTTCGAATAATTTTGATCCGACATTACAGTCCCAATTCTCATCAACAATATCCTGTTATGAGAGGACAGATGCTCGTCGACAGTGCATTAATCTTACAGCAATACTCCGGCAAAATCCGTTTGAGACTACAATCTGCAAGTAACGCAAGTAATCCATTATGAAAACTACATTGCATTCAAAAATATTTTGCTAACGGTGTGTTATTAATTGATGTCTCACGGATCAGGCTCTTAGCTTCATCACTCACGTAATCTGCTCTACTAAGAGCAACACATAAGTCAACACCCCAAAGCAAATGCTGATATATCTCCCTTGTATTCGGGCCTTTTACTCATCAGTTAAGTAGTTCGCACTGCAAAGAATACAACATCGGTCAGACCTACGCGTTTGTGTGCTGTTGAACTACCTACCATGTGTTCGGATCTTGACAACATCACTCAAGTAGCCCACTATGTAAAGAGAAACACATGAATCTGCATCTTTGGGCCTGACGACTCTCCACTCATGTGTTCGGGCCTTGGTCTTTTTTCTCCCATTGTTTACTCTATCAAAAGAGGCAAGTGGCTGAATCACACCCCCTTGTTAATATTTCTGTATGATCATATGTACGAGCTATTAAATCCTCGCGTACGAAGTAACGGGACTTAAACTCCTCTGAAATTTATTTAGCAAATGCCTGGGGAGTGTTTTAATGAGGAAATGTTTACTTTTTGTTTCACATATGGTTGACTTCTAACTGTTCAAATTTCAGATAAAACGGCGTACTTTATTGCCACTGCAACTTTTTAGCCTAGACGAAGGCTTCGTTTTGGGTTTTTCTCTACCTTTTCAGCTTCAGCCTTCATCTGTAGTCTCGTTAAATCTTTCCCCGATTATTTCCTGTTTGATTTCGAAAATTCGTATTTTCATTATGTACCCTGATAAAATGCAAACTTCTAATTCCACGACTTTAGTTTTTTTTTCAATTTGGCTGCAAGTGGCTATACTATTTATGCCCTCTTTCTTTCTTGTTTATTAAAAAAACAAATTTCAAAATACTTCTATTTACTACTTATACAGTCTAAGGAAAATGCACTGATGGTTTCAGTTTCATTCATTTTTTTATGGGACTGTCCATTTGTGACTCCTTAGCTCCTCGTTTTATAACTAAAAGCAATTGTCGAAAATTTCTGTTTATCGCTCGCATATTTTTACAGAGGAATCTACACTTCGAATTTCAGGGCATTAACTTTGTTCCAGATTAATGTACCAATTTTGCGGTAACGGTTTGATTTCCTTAAAGTAGGATTTCGCACCTGCTTAATAATAGTAATGCCTATATTAATTTTCGTGATTCCAGCATAAACCGTTTGTGTTGGATGATGATACCATTTTCGTCCTCATTTCTTCTCGTTTTGTTCTCAAGAGCACAAATTTTTATAAACCATTTCTCATTACTAACCTGCACTGATAGGTGAATTAACACGTCCAGTTTAGTGCCACTTTCGCACCATTTTTCTTGTTCTACTCCTTAAAAATTTGCATTTCGAAAATTTTTCGTTTAGAACGCGACTACACTGTAGAATCAAAGTATTCAATGATGGTATATAAACGCAGCTTCATGATTTTAGATCCAGTCATTTGTTAAGGGGGATGATACCATTTCTGCCCCTCTTCTACCCTTATTTACACCTGAAACATCTGTTCTGGAAAAATGTGTTGAAGACCTTAGCTTCGATCCATTGTATTATTTGATAAAATTCCTGTCAGCTTAATTCCGGAGACATACAAATTCCGAAAAAATCTGATCCTATTTTATGCCAATGCTGTAAGGGGAATGGATACTCCTAATTACGCCGAAATGGTTCCGATTTCAATTGCTGTGGATAATGATTCTAGGCATACCAGTTTAACTTAGTCAACGGTATCATTTTAATACCTTTCACCCTGATTTAGAAAAAAACCCAATTTCACCAATTTCACATTTCGCTTTATTTTGCTCATAGCCACGAATTTGAGAAAACCATTCTTATTGTGTTTCTATTCTGGATTATACGATATACACCAATTTTTATGATTTTAGTTCCTTCCGTTTGAACTGGCCGATGGTATTTGATTTGTTCTTTTTATACTATTTGTATGCATTTCAAAAAGCTCCTTCTTACCGTATGTTTGCTTTTAAAGGGGAATACGGATGCCAATTTTCAAGATTTCAGCTCTAGTTCTCTGAGCTAGACGATGGCATCAGATTTTAGCCTTTTTACCCTGTTTATACACCTAAGGGTCCGAATTTTGAAAAATCCTTTCTAACAGCATTTCTACTCTACAAATGGGGAATAGGATGCGAATTTTGTATTTTTACCCTATTTTTACCCACACGAACAAGAATTTCCAAAAACCACTTCCTACTTCTGCTCTAAAAGGAGAATAGGAACACCAATTTTCATGATTTTAGCCACGACCATTTAATCTGAACGATGGTCCCAGATTAGTTATTTTTTTACTTAGCCCCGACAGTACGAGTTTTGAAAAATCTCTTCATATCGCGCACCTACTCCAGATGGGTATGTATACCCCAATTTTAGAGATTTTATAAAAGCTTTACTCGTTTAATCTATGTGATAATCAGTCAGTTCCACAATTCTGCAGCAACTTTGTATATATTACGTTTCCAAATTCAAACGATGCCTAATCTGCACCATACTAGGCTACTAACCAACTAGCAGCCACGTTCATTTGGTTCCTAAATTAACTCCTGTCAATCCTAGAGGACCGTACAAATAAAAACATGCAGCTAAAATATTACGCGGAAAGGACATATATTCATCGACAACTAAACTTAAGATTCGAATACTTATTGTTAGGCTTCGAAAAGGGAGCCACCCAACAACACAAATAGAACATGAAAAACGACTTAGATGAGCCCAAAAATGGAGTAATTTTTGAGAATTGAGGTTAAAAATAAACCTATATTTCGAAATTTTCCTATATATCGGATTATTTCTATATATTTCGAAAATATAGGTTTATTTCTGACCTCAGTTCTCAAAAACTTTGCCTACGTAGGTGATGCTATGCTTATTCGCACATAAGTCGCATATTGTACTCCTTTGAGATGAATGTGCGTGAATAGAAATCTACATCAGTGGGCGCAGACACTCACATTGGTGGTTTTGTTTTCATCGTCCTGTGGATAGGTGCAGTTTTCTCCAACGAATGAGCTTTAAAATTCCCGATTTGAGTAGATCAAATACAAATTCAATCACATATGATTGAAAAGGGAAAACAGAACAAGTAATTTATTGAAAAGGGTTGCATATATCGGGTGGTTCGGAAAGTTCGTTCGATTTTTAAATGAAATTAATTTACAAATTTATATACAAGAAAACAGTTATTTTAATTTATTTTGTTGTCTCCCCCTTTTTAATAACTTATTTCCACCTCTTTGGGAGCTTTTTAATTCCTCTCTCATAAAACTCGCGTATTTTTTCTGAGAAAAAGGGTTTAATTCGATTTTTCACTTCCTCGTTGTTATGGAAATTCAAATCTTTCAAGTGGTTGCTCAGACTGCGAAATAGGTGATAGTTGGACGAGGTAAAACTTTCCACCCAAGCTCTGACAGTTTCTGACGGGTCCGCAAGGCAATGTGAGGGCGGGCGTTGTCATGATGGAAAATGACGTCTCCCCGATTGATGAGCCTCGGCCATTTTTCTTCCAATTCCGCCTTCAATTTATCTAATTGTGTGATAAAGTAGTCCGCATTAACCGTTGGATTTTTTGGGAGAAGCTTAAAAAAGACTACTCTTTTGACATCCCACCAAATCGACAACATTACCTTCCTGGGGTGAAGGTTCGCTTTAAAGGTGGATTGATGGGGTTCATCTGGTTTCCCCCATGATCTATTTCGCGTTACATTGTTGTAGACTATCCATTTTTCATCCCCTGTGTGATTCTTGTGGTTCTTCAGAAGTGGTGTCTTGTTATTTCTTATTCTTAGGTTATCGCAGGCGTCAATAAAATTCAGGCGGTTGGCCTCGGTGAGAAATTGAGGTACCCACACATCGAAGTTGCTCACAAATCCGAATGGTTGGGATTGATCTTTTGATTATTTCAGCTATTTCTCTAATTGTTGTAACAATAACTAAATCTCCCACCTCCTTGGAATGTATTTTTTGGTTGTCCTGAAGAAGCCGCCCGTAGAAAATCTTTTAAACCATTTCTGGCAAGTTCTTTCGTTTGGTTCGTTTTCTTCATAAACAGACTTTATTTTTCGGCTGGCTTCAGTAGCCGTTTTCCTTTTTCGGAAATAATACAGCATAATATGCGTAAAATTTGCTTATTTTTCCACTGTTTAAAACTTTTTTTTAAAACACTGTAATCACTCACGACTAGAACGAGAAGGCAAGTAAACAATAATAAACAGTTTAGAGAAGGGGTGGGAGAAAGTTTTGAAATTGTTTGAGGGAAGGAACTCTACTACTAACGAACTAACTGACTAATGAAACTAATGCATTAACTAAACGAACTTTCCGAACAACCAAATAGTAAAATGTCCTCCGATCCACTTATAGGGAAGCAGCCAAAAGACATGACCCGATTGGATCCAAATCTTGTCCTTTTCCTATGTAAAACAACCATCTAAAAATAGTTATGAGAGGAAACAATAAGCAATGTTTCAACCCCATTTTCCTGCTTGACAAAATGCATCATCGATCGAAATCAAATTTCACATTTGTGTTAATATCAATCTAATGCATTTAGTTCGGAACCTTGTACATTTGGAAATCTAAAAAGTTATTTTTCGGCACACCCTTATGTACGAGTATACCACCACTGTCTCTCTGGAAATATTGACTTTTTTTTATAAATGCATTTCTTTTACAATCTTCTCATTTCCTCATTGTTGTTGGATAGTTAACCATATTCAGTGTAGTTCTTCGAACCATGGCAGCCAGGATCTTGGTTACAAACAGAGATAAAACAAAATTTAGCAAACCGTGAGACCAATGTTTAAAGGTCTCCTTTGCTTTGATTCCACAAAAATAGTAAAGTAAACTGACGGTTGTCCAAAGTTAAAAAAAAACACAAAATCAACTAAAGAGTAAAGTGATAAATGGCAAGTAAATTCAATTACAAGAAGATGGAGAAAAAAACAGAGCAGTATTATATTCTTAAATGATGTCTTGTGTAAACTCCTTATCGCTCCTTTCACAAGAAGCCTGGTGAATCAATCTTTGCTTGCTTCTTAGTTTGCTTTCTCCTTTTTTTTCCTTTCTTATCCTTACAATCATGTCCTTCCTGTTGATTTTGTAGTAAATGCTATAAAAATATAGTTTACAGGACGCTGAACGCATGCATAAAATGCACGTCTTGGTTGGAAATTTATGGCATTTAAATTCTACAAAATTATTATTAGTGTACAATCAAAAAACCGGTGTCGATTTCATTCCAAAAATATGTTTTGTCAAAAACTCAGTTTTTGAACATTCGGTTCCTTGGTTTTTCCACTAAGTGTGCAAAAAAGATTGATTTCTTAAAAACTGTAATAATTTTTTAATAATAATAATTTTTATTTTTAATAATTTTACAAAACATACTGATAGAATCGTCTGATGTGCGATTTACGCAACCCACAGCTCGATTGTATCCAAAAGAATTCAATCGTGGCAACTAAATTTGAGTAGGGACAACTTTATTTCATGAATATTTCAGCTATGACAATTAAATTTACCAGCATTTTCGTTATGTAAATAGAATTTTTCATAACTTCGGTTCCAATGATTAAATCCGTTGTCATTTCAGTTGCCTCCACCGATATTCTTATAACTTTGGTGACAGGAACAGAATGCGATATTAATTTTTTTATAATTACCGAATTGTAGGTGGGTTTTGTTATAGCAACTTCAATTGTGTTACTGCAACCTTGCGGTTACCAAAACCGACTAATGTTTGTTTGTTTTCAAATCAATTTTTACATCAAAACCAAACCTTAGGAAAAATTGTGGTAGACCAAGTCTATTTTCTCTATAGAAATTAGTGACTGCGACTGTCTCCAAATTTGCTTGCCGCTAACTCGGTTGCCTCGGCTCCAATAACCTAACATTTCCGCAATAAAATTGGATTTTTTCTGCGAAAAGTTATTTTAATCACCTTCTTTTATACAATATTAGAATAAATCTAAAAAAATACACCAAGATTGATGATTTTTCAATTCTTATTTGCATTTTCATAAAGTCTATTAAATAAACATTTCGTTCTTTGCCTCCACTAATGGGTTAATGAGTATATTCTCACTTTCAGGAAGCTTATAACTATTTTATTTTTAAGCTCATACAAAGTTATCTATTACTGAATAACTATTCCGTACGCCGGCTTGAGAATCTTTTGTCTATGCTTATGGATTGATCAACTATTCGAAGTGTTCGTTAGAGAAGACGTATTTAGAAGTAGAACAAAGTGGAAGAAAAAAAGAAAAATAACTTTTCTTAAAGAACATTTTATTTCATTGAAGAAAGTGGAATTTGGAAATATAAATTTTGGAATGGAACATGTACGTTTCACCCAATCACAATGAAACATTGGCAAATGATTAGCCATCTATATGAAATGGATTTTAAAGGGGAGGATGATGTATCTAGAGGTACTTTATACAGTAGATGTGTTAAGATAAATCAAATTATTAAATTGTCATGGAAATTATAATTATAATACATCAAAGAAAAACTTATCCTAATTGGAGTCCTTGATCTTGACCGCTTTGGTTCCAACAAGGCAGCGTTACTTGTCTCCCAACTCGCTCAACTGAGTCATTATTTCCAAAACAATTAAGAGAATTTTCCGCCCTGATCAAGTGATATCACACCTCTGGACTTCTTCCAGTGGAGTTATTGTTAAGTCATAAATCTGCGTAGAGACACAGACTATCATTGAGGAATTGAAAGCAGCCATTTATCCCATCACTTAATAGTGCAATGAAACATACTAGCGGTTAATACTGCCAGAAGAAGTTACGACCTACGTTTGGAAGGAAGGAGTTGAACTTTTTTTGATATTTTTCACTATTATTTTTTTTAAAGTTACCTAATCAGTTCTTTTAAAAAATTGATGAGTGTTTGTGTATTGTGACTTACATATCGTCATTGCCATCAAATAGCACTACAGTAATTTGTAATTCAAACGTCTGTGATATTTTCTAGAATGCAATAAATAATATACGAGGGGTGGTAAGGTATTCACTTTAATATCTCAAAAAACATTTATGTATGAAGGAGTAAAATGGCGTGGCTAGTAAGCCATTGAATAAAACTATTTTAATAACGAAGAGTGCTCAATAAGTTCCTATGAATAAGCCAACTCAAGTCGGCTTAAATAAACTTCAGCGGTTTACAATAAAACTTCATGTTCCTTAAAGTAAACAACTGAAGGAAGCCCAAGCTTCCGATAAAATGTTAGCGTTAAAAAGGTGGAACATTATTTATTTTAAATCCTGCTTAAATCTTTGTCCTTTTCTTTTACATTTGCCAGCTTTGTGTTATGTGTCTACCATACCTACTATCCCTTCATGCTAAATATCTTGTGCTAAAATCAAATTATGCAAATTAAAAGTTAATTTATCTTCCGTTTACACTGCTGGCTTCAACTGACACTAACAGTTCCCCCTTTTTTGCAAAGTAAAACTAAACCCGCCCCTCCCCCCACGTAACGAGACCCAAGTATTTAGCGACATAAATTTTGAGTCAACTACAATTTACTTATGAAAAATGCAAGTTGGAATGGAAGGTTGGAATGTTGCTGTAAAATGGAGGAGGATGTAAAATCTTTAATAACTTCTTATGCCACTGGGAGAACTTTGCAATTCATGCATATTACACCAGATAATTTAAGTGTTCATTGCACTTAATTTTATATTATTTTCGCTAACGATGCACTCAATTTATTGCATCATTACGCATTCCAGTCGTCTGTAGAGGGGAAATTAATCAAGAAAAATTTATAAATGGCTTTCAGTTAACATTGAAAGTGTTTTATATACAAACTAGCAATTTTCAATGGATTTGCGATAAACAACAGCACGTTAATGCTAACTCGTTAAAATGTACTTAAAAGTCCTTTAAGTCCTTAAAATGTCGCTTGCTAACTTTTAATTTGTTGAAGATACTCACTCTTTTCCGTTGAACGATTTGATTTACCTGCAGCATTTTCATTCAAAAATGTTGGTAATATGACACGTACCCATAATAAAAATTACTAAAAACTGAATGAATTGATGTCTATGCGATTGAGTTTATACATTTGCGGATATGGGAAAGCTTTCCAATAAATGTGATTTATGTACAAGTAACAAACAACTATATGGTGTAAAGTGAATTCTGTAGATTCCTATTAAGTCTCCTGGAATTTAGACTCGAGAGGCTAAATAATGCCTAACTCTATTGCATAATTTTGGAGGAAGGAAGAGAAAAAGCTCTATGTAGGATAGCTAAACCAGACATGTGAGTTCTATGCAATCTCTTATATCATGCACCAGACCGCTATAAAACTTGTGGGAATATTTCCGACACATTCGATAGTTTTTAAAAATGTACAATAAATGTACTACAGATGGCTTTCCAGGCTTTTCAACTAATGTGATTTACGTATGAAAAATATTTTCTGGAAGACTGAAATCGTAGTAGAAGAAAGTCATTCTGTGTGTTTATATTCCTTGGATTGTAATAAATCTTGAACAAGTTTTCCTGAACATTTTATTTGCGGTTTCAACAATTATACCTTCACCCTACGGAATGAAAGTATATATCATTTGATGTGGCAAATTTGTAACAGATGGAAGGAATCATCTAAGGTGAAAATTACCTTTTGACCAAATGGATTTCATGACTTTTTAAGAAAATGGCTAATGCCCGTCTGTCTGGATGGCTGATGAACACGATAACTGTCGTAAATCTTTATGCAACTTCTAAAATAGCCTGATATTTTGCTAGATCGTAGTCGGTGATTGTAAATGGGCTATATCGTTCCGGTTTTTCGGATATCATTCACACAAATTTGCCGGTTTTTCCAAATCACGTTTTTCGTAAATCTTAACGCGTAGACAGCAGCGACCTGAATTTTTGTCCATTATTTTCATCTATTATTCTTGGTAAAATCTGAAAAATCGATCAGTTAACCACATTCCATCTGGTGTACATGTTTGACTATGGCTTTGGTGGACGTTTAGCATCAACTAAGATAGTGCCAGAGAATGAAAGTAGATGGTATTGTCACGCTCTTTCGAATAACTTTCACACAAATCGTCTAATTTTTGTAAATTTAGTTTTTTCCATGTTACTCATATTAAGTAAACTGCAAAGGCTTACATTTTTGTTTATTGTTTTGCTTTGTTATACTTGGAAAAAATTGAGAAAGTGGATCGGCTTATCATGGACTTTCTGGTACCTCTCACACAAATGAACAATTAAACCATATATCTTCATAGGTTCATTTCACCTATACAGTTACACTAAATTCAGTCAAATTTGATACACATTAAGGTTTGCTAAGTTCATGTCTGAAAATGAAAGGGGATCGCATTGCCCCGACCTGGTGCCTTCCATACAAATTGATCGACTTTCAGAAATTTAATGCTTTCCTTTAATTACTTCAATGAAAAGAAAAAAACAACCATGAACCTTTTTGTACCTCTCATACAATTGATCTATTTACGCCATATACGAGGTCGGTCCCAAAACTACCCGAATCAACAAAGATGACATAAAAATTTGGGAAAAATTTTCTTTATTTTTCAACATAATCTCTTTTTAGCTCAATACACTTTTTCCACCGATATTCAAATTCCTGTCAAACTCCTTAAACTCCTCCTTTGTCAAACTCCTTAAAATAGTCGTCAGCCGCAGACTACGTCTCTTTATTGTCGGCAAATCATAGGTGGGAAGTGGTGCACCCATGGCACCCCCATCTTGCGCACAGCTGTCTCATCTTCAAATCTTTAGTTAATGTTGTATACGAAGTATAGTACTTTTTGAAATGCCTATCATTTCAGCTAGCTCACGCATTTTCATCCAATACCATTTTGTGGATTTTCTTAACAATGTCTGGCGTGGATATCTTAATTGGTCGACTTCCACGATGTTTGTCTTAGCAGATCGTACGGCCTCGTTTAAACTCATCTATCCAATCTTTTACAGTTGTAAACGAAGGAGCAGACTTCTCCAGAGTAGAATTTAGCTCGACTTTAATATTGGCTGGACTGAATAAAACGGAAATATTGAATTATATAATGGTAACCAATTTTCTCAAGTTTACAAATTCTCTGAGATCTTTTACTTTTGATGACTCAAATAAAAATACTGAACAACTTGGCGCTTTGAAATTCAAAACATATGTTTTATAAGGTTGCAACTTTTCCAAATTACCGGCACCATGTATACGTCAGATAGGCTAGTTTTAGGACCATCCTCGTATGTTTTGATTTATATTTTTTTTGAGATTGAAAAAGGACGTATACAAATTTACGCTTTAACGAAATTTTATTTTCCCCCTGTGAATCCTAATGCAATACTGCAGTAACCAACATTTTGGTAAAATGTTAAAAAATCAATCTGATAATCCCGTCTCTGATACCTCCCACATGAATTACCTAATTTAATCCATATAATCTTTGATTCACATCTTTAACTCAATTGCACTGATGAAGTATTGTGCACTAACTTAAAGCATTTCATAATACATACTTCTGCACCAATGTAAAAGGACATTTGGCGAAAAATTTCACTTTACTGAAATTTTTGTATTGTATTGAATTTGGTTTTGATTCGTACATCTACAACGAAATTATAAACAATTATAATTTACATTTATATACAATTTTGATTCCGGGTCAGTTTATGAAAATATATAATATCGATTTAAATTATCATCGTCTTTAGAAAATGTAGCTCTTGTTGGTTCTAAAAATATGTAATTTGTATATCATTTTAATGCAAAAAATACATATTAATTGAATATCTATCCCAAATAGAATCATAAATACAGATGTAAAGGGTTTTCAATATTTGTAAGAACACAAATAGAATGTATCATTTTTCTCTCAACGCTGAAAAATATCTAAGTTAAATATTTAAAGCAATGTTAGCTAAATCGGATCAACATTCTCATTCCTTTAGTTATAAGAGAGCAGAAAATTCGACACTTCTGCACCCTTTGATAGCGACATGTAAACAAAGGGCACGAAACTTTTTGAAAGGGCTGCATATCTTCAAAAACTTCATGTTGGACTTCATGTGAACTTCTCGGGAAAGGGTATAAAATGACGTTGTATCCTTTGGTGGAAAGTGAAACATGAAATGATTTCGTTTTTACACAAAATTATTCCATAGACTTGGATATTAATCCTAAATTTATAGTAGAATATATACTATGTTTCGTTTAGTAGGTTTATATTAGGTTATGAGTAAATTCAAGTAAATAAACGATTTAGAAGTTTGAAAGCCACTCCCAACATATTGAGAACTGCTCGTTCAAGTCTCTTTGCAATTCAGTGAATAGTACGGAAACTCTATTCAAAATATGCAAACCGAGTTTCATATTGAGCTGTAATGATTTCATTTTTCCCAAATTTACTCATACGGTTTATAAAATTTTTTTAATGAGTTAGACGCCACCTACAATACGTTAAATGCACATCTATGTATACCTTCTCTAATATACAGGTTTTCAGTCCAAGCTATTGCCGACGTGTAATATAATTTGTTGCATCAAACATGGGAGACATTAGTTTCTCGAACCTGCGGAAAGTGTCTGATACGAGGGCTTTGAAATGTTTATATTAATCAAATTGGGTTATGTGGAACACACAGTCTCAGGTTGGGTTTCATATACTACAAAGATTTTGTTCTGCCCCTAATATACGCGACAATCGATAATTACAATCAATTATTATCCAATTTTCTACATACTAAAAAGTGTGATAAAAAAAAAAAACGATAGAGGAGAATACTGTAAAGATATTATCTCGATCTCCTCATATACTCCGAAGGATAGGGCAAACTAAATGTCTCCAATGCTGGGTGAAATGATTTGTATTACGCCTGAAAGCAGGCATTGGTATTACTCAATGGACCATTGCCATTGTTTTCATGTAGTTCTCTTCATTGGTCAAACAGAAAAGAGATCTGCTTGAGCCCAACATTTTATATTTTGGAGTGTTTTATAGCTTTTATAGCTTTTTCCGCAATCAATTGGATGCAGGAAATATTTAAAATTCAAGAAAATTGAGCTATAGCAGATATGGAAAGGATTTTTAAAGCAGATTTCGTCTAGGGGTTGAAAAAAAAACATTTAAAAAAACAATCTGTCTACAAAGTTGAAGTAAGTTTCTTGTCTCCTGCTCTATGATATTCTCCTACACTTCCATCTCTCTCTTCTAACTTTTGTTTAGAATTAATTCAGAGATAATAAATACCGAGAAACTCCTCATTTATTAACGGATTATTGCCATACCATTAGATTCGATGAAACGAACCACATTTTGTACTTATTAAAACTTTAATAACAAAGTTCATGAAAGTCTAATTAACGTTAACATCATTGGCGGAATTCATTTTCCAAATTATCCCTTAAATACAAAACATCAAAACTAATTTAAGTTCAAATTCAAAATTGTCAACATAACTTTTAGGCCTCAACCTTATAATGACCACATCAAATCTGTAAGTCAAAAATTTAATCAACAAAATGTTATCTTTTCTGTGGTTTTTGTGGAATTAATTCCAATACTAATTTTATTGTCCTTGCAATAGTTGCCACAAAACCGACTGGGATATGCTTTAACAATACAA
Organism: Philornis downsi; assembly: GCA_019455685.1. Classification (NCBI taxonomy): domain Eukaryota; kingdom Metazoa; phylum Arthropoda; class Insecta; order Diptera; family Muscidae; genus Philornis; species Philornis downsi. The sequence goes on along the minus strand of JAHXMU010000335.1, from coordinate 860,432 downwards.
AAGGCCTGTTGTTGCTGGAATTTGTTACATAATCTTACAAAAGTTAAGAGATTTGATTAATATTCATGTTGTAGAAATTAAATGGTTCGGTTTATGGCTTTATGCCAAAAGTAATGGGATAGTAGTTTGGTTTTATAGTGTACTAAAGAATTTGTGGGGATATTTGAATGACTGTTGACAGATGTAATTTTCTGAAAATTACTTCATCTTTTACAATCTGAGATAAATTGTTTGAGTGGGGCTTTTGAGTTTTTTTAGCCTGTTTTTACCGCTAAAGCCACTGCGTTTTTATTCTGGAAATGGATTATGGATACCAATTTTTATGATTCTGGCTCTATTCATTTGGGCTGGGCGATGGTTAACACATGCGACTATCGTTCGCATGATCCCGGATTCAAACCTGCACACACCACCTATCATTATTAGAGCGTGTCTGATACTTCGAGTAATTCATAAGACTTGCAAATGTTTGTCAAACGTTCGGAGTCATCGTTAAACTGTAGGTAGAATGCGTGTAAGTTCACTGAATGTGGTAAGCTCTTCCAAGTTCCATTCACGAAATTCAAAGACACATGAGTTTTTCCTTTTTAGACTATTTTTGCCCGTAAAAGTGCGAACTTTCAAGAAACCCCTTCTTATCGCGTGTTTGGTCTGAAATTGAAATATGCACAGCAAGTTTGTGCTGGGCTGCAAATTAGACTTGAGCACAAAAAAAACAATTTTGCACATTTCGTAGCCATTAAGTCAGAAATGAAACCCATGACTGAGAGAAATTTTGAGCGTATGCAATGGATTTACTTCGCAGCTTTCCAAGAATCGAAATACTGAAAAGGCTACGATTCAGGTCGGTGGCTTCAATTCTTACACGGATTGCATTTTGTATGCTTTTAAACCAATATTCTTATGTAAAATATGTTAAACTGTTGCTTACGACAAATCAACCTGTTTCGAACCGAGTAAAATCAATTAATCACAGCTATTGCAAATACTCTCGATATGGCCGCAATTTATCTAATAATTAAGAATTGGTTTGAAAATTTTTCGATGACATACCGAATTGTGCCTTCGGTAAGCTGATTATGTAAGCCATAAGAACTGTATTCTTATTCTGACAGCGTGGTGTAGAATATTATGTAGTTAGTGATTGATTCAACTATACGAATATTGGAAAAAGTTTGTCCGCTTTGCTGTGGGATTATCCATGTATTATTGTAGTACATTTAACAAATTTTGTCCCACAGTTCGTTGATTTCACTGCCCGACAACGAAAACTTTGAATAACACAAGTTCATCATTTTTGGGACATAATCTATGCCCCAACACAGACCCAAACCTTTGTTTTCGTTCAATACCAAAGTAATCAATCTTGTGGACATCAGAGTAGCTCAAAACAAAAGAGCGGTACAGTGTAAAGGAAGAGGAAATAAATATGAATCAAGGTTACGATACCACATATAATTTGTTTGCAAAACTTATTACAGCGTTGGCAGCACTATGAGCTATGTTGAAGGCTTACATATAGAGAAGTTGGTTTTTTGCAGTTTTAATTTTAATATTTTGTAATTTTTTTTATGATATCCTCAAACCTGCACGTTGATAATATAGCCGATGGTATTACAACCAGCTTCAACTCAATTTTGTGAATTTATGGTCCAAAAATTTAAAAATTATACTGGCAAATTCTTTATTATTTCACTGTACTGAGTTACTGAACGATAAAATACTTTCGCTGTTGCAACGCAGATTACGATAACGGATGTCCCTTAAAGATTATAACCTGTCAAACAATCGTGGCCGTTGCTTTACTTAGTAAGGCAAAGAGATTAATAACATGCACATGTGAATTAAGCAAACAAGCTATAGCTGTAGCAAGAGGAAAATCAATTTGTCCTCGAATAAAATTGATAACCAGGAGTGGTAGGCATCAGTTAGTTTCATTTCGACCTCACAACCGATGGGGCAGTAATTTATTAATCAATTTTTGAGTGATTTCATTTGCGATGTACATTTACCTATACTGTTCTATAAGAACCAAAAGGTTGGTAAATACGCATCATCAATTTGGACAAGTGAATTCATATTTACTGCTACCTTTTTGTTTTATTTTACGGAGAACTTTTGATACTCTTTAGCATAAAAGAATAATACAGCAGTATATACTTAAGACATTCCATACCATATGAGCACGTTCATCCGATTTCAATGAATCTTGGTGGGCGAGGTTTGATTTCCTTTTTTTATAAAATTTGGCAAATTCGCAGAAAATGGGGTAATCGTAAAAACGGATACTCAAAACCCTTCTCAATAGGATTTCGGTCTTCCAGACTCATATTCCTAGGGGTTCAGTATTAACAAAACTTGTATTTAAAAACACACACGAATGGGTACGTCTCAGAGGCAGCTAATTTGTTTAGAAAATAAAAACGTAAATAATGAGAAAAATTAAAAAACAAAAACTGTATATGGTTGAAAAATGTAAACTGTTTCCATAATGCATTATAGAGTAATAAATAGAGTTTATTTTTTAAAAATAACATCATCTAAATGGTGACCCTCTCTACGACGGCACTCCTCTAACCGCAAACGAAAATTATTGAAAACTTTCTTCAGTAATACTGGTGTAATGCCTGCCATTTCACCACGGATATTCTCCTTGAGCTGAATGATGTTTCTTGGATTATTACTGCAGACTTTGTGTTTGAGGTAACCCCACAAAAAAAAGTCAAGAGGCGTCAAGTCTGGACTACGTGGGGGCCATGGGATATCACCTCTTTTCGAAATCAGTCTGCCAGGGAACATCTGCTTCACCACCGCCATGGAGTCATTTGATGTGTGACAGGTAGCTCCATCTTGTTGGAACCACGTTCTGGAATTTACTATTCTTGAACTTTCAATTTCTGGAGCCAAAAATCCGTCCAACATCTCAACATAGCGTTTCGTATTAACCGTGACGTTTTGGCCCTGCTCATTTTCGAAGAAAAAAGGGCCAATTATTCCTCTGCCAGAGATTGCTGCCCATACTGTCACTTTTGGACTATGCAATGGTTTCTGGTGTTTGATTTTGGGATTTTAACTGTTCCAGTAACGACAATTTTGACGGTTTACGAACCCATTCATAAGCAAATGAGCCTCGCCAGAGAAAATGATATTGTCAAAATTGGAAAATCGATTAAGCATTTCATTAGCAAATGCTAGCCTTGTGTTAATTGCAGCTTACATGGATGCAGTTTAAGATCCAATGTTAAAATTCGTTGCAAACTTCGTCGCGATAATTGTAAGACAGACGATCTCTTGCGAGTCGACATTTGTGGATTTCCTCGTATTGACTCCATAACTCTCTCACATTGTCTTCGATCCTAGATGTTCTTGGGCGACCATTTGCTTGTGGTTTAAATGTTGAACCGATCTCTTCAAAACGCTTTACCCATATTGTAATTAAATTAGCACTCGGGGCTTCACTTATTCGCCGTAGTCCATATTCAGCACAATATAGTCGTCTATATGTAGTAGCAATATATAAACGAGAGTTCTCGTAAAATGCGCGACGCTTCCCGTCGAAGTGATTCATAACGACTAAAACTCCATGTGCCCGCTAACCCAACGATGTAGGCGCCCCCCCGTCTGCGCCTTTTCTACCCCGCAAAAAAAGATGATGCAATATCCACGTTTTATTGCGCCACCCTGTATATATAAAAAAATTGAACAGATTTTTCTTAAAGCATGGCCTACTTAATTTTGGTTTAGTGGGAAGAAACTTACTCCAACAGGGATTGAAGACGTTTTTTTTTAATTTTAATTTAATTTTTAATTTTAATATTTCCACCATTTATTCGTTGACTATCTAAACCGACATAGCTGCACAGTGGGCGGTTAACAAGAAAATTACAAGTAAATATAAAAATTTCGATTTGTATTGGCTGCATTAATAGTAGTAGTCGCAAGCAAAAACGGCTTAATTGGAATTAGGACAAAGTCGAGTTCATTCGTCATTATTATCATACTTATTTTGACGCATATTTGCAGGCCATCCCCATCCAAAAATTCGATGTAATTCACAGTTCATAGCAAGTTTTTTAAAATAGCGCTTTTTGAAAAGTAATAATAGTAAGTAATAGCAAAGTAAGAACATGTTTTTTTGCTATTATTGTCAACTTCTTTAAAGCACACGTTGCCGCCCAAAATTCTATATGTTTCGAAAATTATAACAAATTTTTATAATAACGATTTTTTCGAAAAATGTTTTGTACCTCTAAATGATAAATTCGGAGTTAAGCCAGTTTTCCTCTAAAGCAGAGATATGTTCTGTAATCATAAAAGGATCAATTTCAATAAATGTTTGCAACTGTAGATATTTATAATTAGTTTTTAGCTCAATTTCAATTGTGTTTAGGAATACATTGTCGTATTCAAAACATAACCTTACAAAATTGAAATTTTAGGTTTTAATGTGGATGGGTGCAATAAGAGGTAGGGAAAATTTTCCCAGATTTAAAAGGTTCATATGTTATGCTGCAGAAAATATTAAAGCTGACAATGTTTTGGTTAATAGAGACTATGAATATCTCGCTTACAGGCGAAAAAGTGGCTTTGACTAAATCGACAATTTTGTTGGGAAACACCAGATAGGACATGATTAACTCATCCGATGCAGTCCTAAAATGGAGACTAGGAAAAAAGTTTATCAAATTTTAGACGAATAGCGCAGGCCGGATATGCAGTTTGTTTTTTGATAGACGTTGACTGATAGTAATACAGGGTATCACAAGTCAGGCTCTAGGAAATTCAGATGCTATGGAGAGTTGTTTCTCGGGTGCTTTCGGGGGTTTTACAAAAATGTTAATTCTGTGACTATAGCGCTTAAAATATTCTGCAATATTCGAGATTTTCGCCACTTAAATGATGCGTTAAGCATTTTTTTATTCGAAAATGGTTCAAAAAGTTTGAGGAGACCGACAGAATACAAGAAACACCAAATTCCGGTTGACCAAGGTCATAAAGAACGGCAGAAATTAGGGAGAGTGTTAATCGGCCTGATCTTGTCGATTGGAATCTCTCAACACGAAAGCGCACAAGTGTTTGAAATGTGCGTAGACTTTACTTTATTTTGCACAATAGCCTAGAGCTGCACCAGTTTGAAATTTCATTGGCGATGAAATTTACCAGCATTTCGTTTTCAGATGAAGCTCAACTCCATTTTAATGGATACATAAATAAGCAGAACTGTTGCTATTATAGAACAATGAAGTTGCAGTTACAGTGAATTCAGAGCACCATGTGCAGATGTTAGACAACCTCTTGTTGCCTGAGCTGAAAAATGTTATTGACTATAACCAAAGACTATGATTCTAGGATGATCTAATATAGTCAAACATGTTCAATATGTCTCTGCCACGAGTTCTTGAAATTTTCCGTGGCAAATTGGTCTTCAAAGAAGGTGAAGTAAATTGGCCTACCGTCAGTGTTGATTTAACCTCTTTGGACTTTTTTCCTGTGTGATAATTTCAAATCTAAAGTTCACATCAATAACCTGGCTTCCACAGCGTGTTTGAAAGAAATTATTGGTCATGAAATGGCAGCCGTCTCAGAGTCTGTCTGCACTGTTATTTTGAATGAGAAACGTGAGGAATTTCATTTGGACGATATTATTTTTAAGGAGTTAATTCCTAGATTGAGTACTATAATTGCAGATAAAAATCTCTTTGATAAACTGTTTATTTTCTTTTTTATCGATCTACTAAATAGAAGATTTCTCTTGAAACACTCTGTGTAATTTTTGTTGAACTTATCATATGCTAAATTTTCCGGTTGTTTATTTGTCTTATTCCTGATTTCGGCAACCTTCCCGCACTTTTCTAAAAAATTAGTTTGTCGTGGACTGAATAAACAGATCCTTTAAGGTTTAGCCAGTGACATTATTCAAGTCATTTATTACTAGATATTTGACTTTTTAGCTGACTTGTTCAATGTAGCGTATACTTGACGTCATATTATTGTTTGTAACTCATACGTCAAATGCACACATTTACATAAATGGCTTGCGCTCCCCCTACCGTGCATTAATTACACTGTTGTATCCATTAATCGATGTTAGACTTAAAAGTGACGACTTACCAAAGCAAACACGCATTTCGTCATATAAAATATAATATAATATAGATATGACCTAGAAAAAACATTTCTCCCACAGATTGTTGTGGTATTTCATACATAATTGAGGGAAATTGTCAATGGCAATGTTTGTTAGTGTTTGTAGCATCAAATACGAAAATAATATTCGTGCAATGTCGATCATACTAAAATAATATATTAAATAAATTGTGCAAGTGAACTGTGTAATGCACAAAAAACCGTGTTTTAAACCGTGTACAGTTTTGACCTTACAACATCGACTATTCGGATTTTGAATATATTTGAACGAATTATAACGCATAGGAAATTTTCTGTCAAAAAAAAATACATCTTTTTGGTTGATTATTTTTATAGCACCCTTTTGCATTCTTTGGGCGGCTTTATATATCTGGAGGCAATATGGAATAATTAGTTATCCATCCGTCATACATTTTTTGTACGTATAACGATAATTGCTACACTTGAGTTCGATGTTAACCGCTGATTGTCTAAATGTAAATCTTTTGCACTTACTTGTTTAAACGAGAAATTCTCCACAAATTCATGTAATAAAATTACATCCTTTGAACTTGTTTGTAAAAATGTATCAAATAGTCTTTAATTATTTCAAGGATATAAAACAGATAATTGAAACCATTAAAATACACCCCTAAAGTAATTAATTAATTTAAATGCATATACGAGTAATTTGTTCGACAATCTTAAAATCCCATGTAATTAATCAAAGGCCGAATTTTATTTAAGTTTGTGTATTTTTGGCCTCCTATGTTTTAATGAATTTGATAAATCTGTTGATATAGTTTAAAACCATTTTATACCAGAGACATTACCATCTCTCTCACAGCAGTATCCTTTTGGCAGATGCCTTATCATAAATCATTGGTTGTTTGTTTTATTCATACTCCCTTAAAGCAGGCAGCTTTTTTGATGCTTTCACAAATTGTATTAGGGGAGTTGTAATTGTAGTATTCCCCCAGCCCATACAGCGACAAGTGAGAATTGCTTGACATTTTACGCCTTAAGTATTTTCACTCGGTTGCTGTACTGGATCATCTATCGTTTGATTTGAACCAGAAGCAAAAATACAGAAAAAAACTGTAATAATCCGCTGTAGACAACGAAGGGCATAAACATAAAAATGTAACTTAGCAATAAACAATCTTAGTTTTCTCTAATACCCTGCTCTTATCGCAAGTTGGGTATGGGTTTAGCTATAACACTAGACTACCGACATATCTTACAATTTTCCCTTGCAGGCCGACTTTCCCCTTGTACTCGTACATAGCATGTGCAAGTAGTTTGCTCAGTACCTACCAATTTTATACTTTATACGTGACAGGCGTTTAGTTGGCGCCAACATTTTAAATATATTTATGGCTCACTACTGTTCAATGTTTTAAGGATATTAAGAGAGAAAAAGGTAATTTGAAATAAAATTATTTAAAAAAAATGGAAATTTTTAGTTAAGTATGTCTCACTTACTTATTTTGGAATTTGTTTAAAGGATTTTTAAGGATTACGATATACAATATAAAAAAACAAGGGCCGCCATCGAAATAAAAATAAATATGGAAATAGTTTTGATTTAATTCAATTTCTTGAATTTTTGAATTGAATTTCTGTTTTACATATACATCCAAAAATAAATTACAAACAATTTTAATGTTTATTCTCACATCCGAAATGAAATTAGAAACAAATTTGATTTGTTTATGAAACGTTTGAAATTTTTCAATTCAAAAAAAAAAAAAATTTTGTAATAACTATAAATTTAAAAAATAAATTTTTGAATCATTTTGGCGTCAGATCTTTTCCTCTGCATGGAAACAGAACTACATTTGGTTTGAATTCTGATTCAGACTATGAAAAAACAAAACTTCATAAAAGTATATTTTCGTTTCAGATCCTCGATTACAAATCTCTGTTTCATTATATTTTGACTGAGGAACAGGTATACGAGTACGCCTGTACACCTATTTTCGATTTAGGTCAAGACGAATCAATATATGAAATGAGTTGGTGTTTGGAATATTATCATATCAGAAGCAAATTTCTTACAAATTTACGATATCGAAAACGAAAGGAAACTGAACTTTCGTGAATATGTCTGGTTATAAATAATACAGGGTGGCGCTATGAAACACTTCGACGGGAAGCGCCGCGTATTTTGCGTGCGCGCATTTTACGAGAACTCTCGTTCATATATTGCTACTAGGCGACTATATTGTGCTGAATATGGACTATGGTGAATTAGTGAAGCCCCGAGTGCTAATTTAATTAAAATATGGGCAAAGCGTTTTGAAGAGACCGGTTCAACATATAAACCACAAGCAAATGGTCGCCCAAGAACATCTAGGATCGAAGACAATGTGAGAGAGTTATGGAGCCAATACGAGGAAATCCACAAATGTCGACTCGCAAGAGATCGTCTGTCTTACAATTATTGCAACGAATTTTAACATTGGATCTTAAATTGCATCCATATAAGCTGCAATTAACACAAGGCTAGCATTTGCTAATGAAATGCTTAATCGATTTTCCAATTTTGACAATATCATTTTCTCTGGCGAGGCTCATTTGCTTATGAATGGGTTCGTAAACCGTCAAAATTGTCGTTACTGGAACAGTGAAAATCCCAAAATCAAACACCAGAAACCATTACCCATTACTGACCTAAAGCGACAGTATGGGCAGCAATCTCTGGCAGAGGAATAATTGGTCCTTTTTTCTTCGAAAATGCGCGGGGCCAAAACGTCACGGTTGATACGGAACGCTATGTTGAGATGTTGGACGGGTTTTTGGCTCCAGAATAGTGAATTCCAGAACTTGGTTCCAACAAGATGGAGCTACCTGTCACACATCAAATGACTCCATGGCGGTGGTGAAGCTGATGTTCCCTGGCAGACTGATTTCGAAAAGAGGTGATATCCCATGGCCCCCACGTAGTCCAGACTTGACGCCTCTTGACTTTTTTTGTGGGGATACCTCAAGCACAAAGTCTACAGTAATAATCCAAGAAACATCATTCAGCTCAAGGAGAATATCCGTGGTGAAATGGCAGGCATTACACCAGTATTACTGAAGAAAGTTTTCAATAATTTTCGTTTGCGGTTAGAGGAGTGCCGTCGTAGAGAGGGTCACCATTTAGATGATGTTATTTTTAAAAAATAAATTCCATTTATTACTCTATAATGCCTTAGATTTATTTTAACCATACCTTTTGTAGTTATTTTTTAATCTATTTTTTAAATATGCCCATTCTATTGCGCCACCCTGTATAATTTGAAAATCAGAGTTAAGTTTACTCATGTCGATATTAAGTTACAAAGACTCATAAAACATATGGAAACTAAGGATCTTAAATGAAGCCCATCATTGAACCAATAAAGCTTAGAGAAGAAAAAAAAAAGAAAAAATGGGCAATGCCTACAATGCCGTTCAAGACTTGTGACCGGTATGGATTAGTATTACACTTATACCATAATGATTAGTATTACGCTTTAACACCAAATAGTTGCTGACTGATTCAATTTTCAATTTTGCTTTAGATCCTTGAGTAAGAAAATCTTTTATTGTATAAACGAAATAACATCTCTATTCTTTGGTAATTTTTGCAGTAAATTGTGATGATAATGATGAAGGTATAATCAGAAATTAATTGTAGGGTTATCCATTTAGTGGTTTCAAAACCTCCAGTCTGGCAAGGCTCTCACCTGTTATATACTTCTCAGGTGAAGTGTTATTTATTTAGTAAATGGTTTGCCATTTACGGATATGGATTGTTTAACAACGAGAAGAACGCGTATAAAAAAAGTGGTGATTCAAACGTGGGCTTTCACTCGGTCTTAATTTTCTTCAGCGATAAAGCTCATTTCTCACTCAGCGTTAACGCCGACGACCAAGATTGTCGCATATGGGGATCGGAGAATCCAGCAGCGATTAAGGAAAATTCATTGCATTGGGGAAAAGTGACTGTTTGGTGCGCATCATGGTCTGGATGTGTCGTTGGGCTGTATTTTTTCGAAAACTACCTCAAAAGGATCCATTGCTGCAACCAATTCAGAGACGGTCATTTAAATGACATTGTATTTCGTACATAATGACAAGGTTCGAGCATTATAATGAAATAAAAGTTTCTTCAAAATCATAGCTTTATGTGTGCTTTATTTAACTTTACCTGGGAACGAAAAATGGATAACTCTATATAATTAATTGTTTTTAGATACGGCAAAAATGTAACACCCAAAAGGAAGCTTCTTGGACATGAAGTATCTTTAGGAATAATAAAAAATTCTGATTGTTCAGACTTATGACTAATCAATTAATGTTGGTTTATTGCTTTATTCAAAATTTAAATAGTTTCCACAAGAATATAATATGAGAGGAATACATAGGCAACATACTCGTATGTTTAAAATGGCAAAAAAATTATGTGAATATTTTGAGTGACTTAAAACAAAATATAAAAAAATATGCAATGTTCAATCATTGAAATTCTGGTAAATCCGTAGTTTTATTAATGAATGATTATTTACAAATATGATTAATAATTTAATTGAATAATCCAGATTTTGTCTAATCGGGTAGGCTGTATAATCAACTAATCTCACAGCCCTAGTTTCATAACTTTTTAAGACGATTGAATGGTGTCCGTCTGTTTGGCTGGCTGGCTGGTAGACAGGATAAATGTGTTAAACCTTTATGAAATATCTTAAAACTTGGCAAATTTTGCTAGATGAGTACTGTAAATAAGCTATTTCGACCCATCCCTTTTATTATCTCTCCGATTTTCGGAAATTTCCTTTTTTCTGTAACTTTTAATACGTTGATTGCAGTAAACTAAATTGTTGCCAATTGTAATGCTTCGCACAATTTCAAAAAATCGATCGGATAACCACTCCCTTTCTAGTGTCTCCCGAACAAATGACTAACTTAACTCAACATATCTTAGCTTCACACCTTTCAGTCAGCTGTACATAATTCACATTATGGCCTTCATTAACTTAGTCCTGAGAATGAGAATTATATAAGATTGCCCTGCCATTTCTAATACGAATGACAGATTAAACCAATATATTCTTAGATTCATGTCTTGCATTCGGTTGCTTGAAATTCAGTCAAATTTGGTATGCGCTAAGCTTTTGGTGAAGTAGGATCAGAGCAACAAAGTGGACAGCTATACTAAGCCCGCTCTGGCATCTTCCACACGAATTAGCCGATTCTCTGAAATGCAATCTTTCTTCTGTAATTTTTAACACAGCCCAGATTCTTGTACATTAAATTGACTATCGATTCGCTGTAATAGTAGATAAAAATCTCTCCTTTTGGTATCTCCCGTACAAATGACCGATTTTAATTATATATTCTCAGCTTTTGTATCTTTCAAGCACTCAATTACATTTGGTTCACATCATACATATTGGAGAAGTAAATTCTGACAATGAGAGCTGAGGGTATCACCACATCCCTTACGGTATCTCTCATATAAATTGTCAGATTATGAAAATTAAATTTTTCCACTGAAATCTTTAATTCGTCGGCTGCAGTCGTTTACATTTTTGTCAAGTAATAATAGAATTTGGAACAACAACATTTGAAATTTCACTTGTATATTCATAGATCCATGCTTTTCATTCAGTAGCGCCAAATTCAACATAATTTAGCAGGCGACAGACATTTAGTAAACTTAGTTCTGGCAATGAAAATGGACTGTATTGTCAGGCTTCTTAGGATACCGCTCATAGAAATTGGTCAAATTAGCAAAAAGCACCAGTCCTTCCATAATTTCTAACCGTAACCGTTCATTTTATTGTGCTTCAAGTCTGAATATTTTAGGTTAGAACCTAGCGGTGTGCCAAGCCTTTCTGACACCTTCCACACTTTTGCATTAAAGCAAAATAACTTCAGGCGGAGTTAAGTCAGATCACCTGACTAAAATTTTTGTATTGCTTTAAATTGAACTGATGTTTATGCCACTCGTAATCATTTCTTTGAAATTCCTTCTCCGCCTTTGAAATTCCTGTGGAGTTCGTAATATAGAGTGGAGTGTGTAATATTTGCGTTTGTATGTTTGTGCGTAGGAGATAGACAAAAAACGCATCATTCTATTGCCGCGATACTTTGACAGGATACTGTCTTCCTGCTTGTGGTATTTTCTGTGATAGTATAATAAGTATGCGATACTTGGGTCATTTTATTAAATTGGATTTACATTGTTCTAATGCTACTTTGATTTAGATACCTATTCCGCTTTCAACTACAAAACATATTGTCGATATGTTCGACAACTGAAATCGGTTTTATTATAACCTATAACATATTTGTTCCAGATTCTTGAAGGATAAGTCACAAACTCTGAATATATGTTGATAACTTAATAGTTGAAGTTGGCATTTGGCTAAAACTATCATTAGAGCGATGATTTAATGAAACGTAATTCAAAACGATAGATGGAAACTATTCGTAGTTATCCTTGAGGTGTAAAGTTAGAATCTTGTATAACTTATTACATATTGTTAGTGCTATGAACTAACAGGTTTCCTTGACTAAGAACGCCATAAGTAAACTAATTACAGTCAATAGACTTGGTTCAGAGACTTCACGCTTTGAGTAAACTACTCACCTGTGTTGGCCGAACTGACAAATACGGCTGTTCTCGCTGTTGTTCCGTCAACAAAGGCATTGAAGTGGGAAATGTTTGTTGTGGAAATGTTTGCTGCTGCTGAAATGACTGCTCCTGTTGCCGCTGAGGTTGGTCATATGGTATATACTGTTGTTGCTGCTGTTCTTGCATATGCTGTTGTTGTTGTTGTTGTTGATATTGTTGTTCATAATATTGTTGCTGTTGTTTCATGTGTTGTTGATACTCAAATTTATCATGCTGTTGCATTTGATACTGCAGCTGTTGTTTGTAGTTGTAGCTCTGTTGAGGCTGTTGGTGTTGCTGTTGCAGTTGTAATTGCAGCTGATGCTGTTGATGTTGCTGCTGCTGTTGTTGCTGGTGTTGCTGGTTTATTAGAGCCGCATTTGTGGCCACAATCATTGACAAAACAATGACCATAGCCATGGAAATGTCGGCAGAGAGAAACATGAAATCGTATTTCAGCGGAACAGGTTTTCGTAGAATCTTCAAAACATGCAACATGTTGTTTTGGCTTCGCAGATTTCACTTGTGTTATTTTAATATCGGCTTTGAATGGTTTCAGTAGTTATCTTAGTAATTCGCTAGGAAATTGTTTATTATTCATATGATGGCTTTAGCTTTTTCTCCAAAACATAATTGGTCTTAAAAGAAACGAGAAAGAAAAAAAAACACATAACGTAAATTATTATTTGCTTTGTTATTAACAATTTGCTTTTGCTATTAGCTAAAATCGAAAGTTTTCGTTACTGCTGCGAATTAACACAAGAGTTTTCTTCAGTTTCAATACATAAAATTGCACCAAAGTTCCACAAGATGTTAAGCAGAGGCAGGCGGGTGGAAGCAAGAGGAAAATTAATTTTTCGCTTACTACTTTATTACCAACGCCACGACACGAAACGTGCAACACGCGATTATAATTGCTGAAGTGTGTTAAGTTTAATCATATTCTGTGGCAGACGGACTGTCTATTGCGCGGTAAGTGTGGCAAAAAAATATGTAAGTGGAATCATTGTGTGTTCATTAAGTAGCTGGAACCCCCAGGTAGTTGATATTTGCAATTGTCCGTCAGCAAATGAAGTTTTACAGTCGTCATTACTTCTTTTATTTTATCACTTGAGGCGAAATAGAGCTTGTATTTGTATCACATTAAGCAGCTTAAGAAATCAATTCAACGTTTATAATAAATTTCCAAAGGCCAAACAATTAAAGTTAATTTATGATTTATGTTAATAATTTCAAAACGTCTCAAAAACAGACAATTTAATCAATTTTCAATTTAGTAAATTAGTTATGAAATTTACCTTTGTAGAGAGTTTAGAGAAGAAATCCCTTTGAAATTAATTAAAATTGATATTTGACACAAAATGGGAAATCTGAATGTAATAAACTAAACGATCACATAGGGGATGGTGACTCAAAAAATGGTCATAATAATGAATCTCCAAAGTTACTGATTCGACTGACATAAAACATATAAGACACTTGTGGAGGAGAATTCAAACTATCAGATGAAATATTTTTGGAATACTTTATTTCAACACAGAGTGACCTACAGGAAGTCATCGGTGGCCAGCACAGTTACAGCTTGTGTTTCTTTCACATAGAAACCGGGTTAAGTTTTGAAATCTACGCAAAAGAAAGACTCACCTACAGCACTAAGTTGTTTGTTATGGTCTCCCAAGTATTTTGTTTTACAAATTGAAATTTTAATTTTGTTTAGGGTTTCATAAATCGAATTACTTGAATTACTTTTTGCAGTAAAAATTTGAAGTGTTAAAAGCGCTTTTTGTCTCTTCAAAAACTCGAAATATCGATTTTGTGTTGTAAGAGTTGATTTTTGTATTGGAAGTTTAGATGTGTTTTATTAGGTAAAATTGTTTGTAAAATACAGGGTGGCGCACCAATTATTCTACAATAAAAAATTCAAATAACTTTATTTAACATTTTTTTAATCAATGTATTTTATTAATTTTTTTTTATTGTATAGAAAATTCGATTTTATTTTATATAACTAATTGGTTATAAAGATGATAGACGGTGAATGTCCTCCATGCTCATTAGTATGGTTCACAAATATGTGAAAAAAAAGAATTTTTTTATCAAATTGTCGCGCCTCTTCTTTTTGTTGTTGTAGATTATAAGTAAATTTTGAATTTCGAATTTAACGTAAACCGGTTAAAAGGAAAAGGGTAAAATATTCTGAAAAATGGCTATATTCGTCTTCAAAATAATATTAAAAAAAAAAACACAATATTAGGCTTGAATTTTTATTTATCTTAATATTTAAAAGATATAACAAAATAATATTTTCATCCTATTCAATGCACTAAATTATTTTTCATTGTTTTAAACGTTGGTACCATATTTCGATTTAATTCGACAACTTGTAGGAGAAATTGCTTCTCGTCTGCGGTTTTTGTTAGCGTCAAATAATTTTAATACTCTTTCTGTTGTGTCATTAACTTCGCGTAAATTGTTAACTTTTATTTTGCCGTTAAGGTAATCTGAATTGCTGTTCCAAGTTTCAGGAGGAGAATGTAGAAATGAGTAGTTTATTTTTAGTTTAGGGAACATTCGTGCCGTTTTTTTTTTTGTGGCGAAATCTTCCAAAAAGGACTGGATATTTAAAATTGCTGGATTACCTCTTACCAATCGCGAACCCGGTTCGACATTCATTCGCCGAATGATGTTTGCTTTCTCAAGGCAACTCACATTGTCGGAAAACGAAACTAAACCGAATAGCTCGTCAGACAAATACCACAAACGACGTTCTAAAACCTTTCTTGCTGCAATTCCAACTTCAGACTCAACAGCTTCGTAAGCCTTGACATAATAATTTTTAGTCGGTGGTTTTAAATTTTATTTTGAATTTTTTTCTATTTTAACACAATATAATTGCAGAAATTTATGTAACTCCAGACTAACAGTCAGAGATTTCAACGAAAAAATGAAATTCCGACAGTTCGGCCAGTTTGTATGGGAGGCACCACTAGCAGTTTGGCGATGCGCCCATTTTCATTCTGCAAATTAAGGTTATCGGAGGACAAATTTCAGTCTACTAGATGTGATGCTGAAATTGTATAAGTGCAGATCTTTGTTTTGAATAAAAAGTACTAGAAGGGGCGTAGTTCCTTGACAGATTTTTTTTAAATTTTACCAAGCACTATAAGTCAGTTTAGGCTATTGGAGCCTACTAATTAAAAATTGCAGTGGATGGACTGAATTTTGAAAAGGCAATTTGTGTCGGAGGTACCAGAAGGGGTACAGCGATGTGGTAAATTTTCATGCTCAGAGTCAACCTTAGCAAATTTTCAACGTGTATTAAATTTGACTGGATTCAGTGCAGCTGAATTAGAGATATGAACACAAGAACATATGGAACGGGTGTGATCATACAATGGAATTTTCCGAATTTTACACAACATCGCAAAGTAATTCATTGAATAGAAAAATTAGGTTTTGTAGCCTACGAAATCGGTCAACTTGTGTGGGAGGTACCAGAAAGGGCTGAACCATGTAGCCTATTCACAATCCACGTTAAGGTATAATATTACACTACGCCAAGATTTAAGAAGTTTCATAAATATTTTGTGGCAGTTATCGTGCCTATGGCAAAGAAAGTTCGTCTTAGAAAGTCAAGAGACGCATTTGGTTAAAGGATACCTGGTACTTTAAATGCTTCCTTCTGGGTTTTAAATTTGCGGCCATATCAGATGATATATACTTTCTTCATTCTTCCGGAAAGATGCATAATAAACAGAATAAATCACTAAGATGTGATTGTTCATGAACGGTGCACCGACAAAAATGCTGGGCCTTACACATTTTTGTAGACTCAGTAAAAAGTATTGGAGATTGGATGGGAGGTAATGTCATATTCACCTTATATTCTTGATATAGCATCTTCCGAAGTCCATTAATTCCGGAGTACACAACAATTTTTGGGAAAATACTTTAATACAGACCTGTTCCAGTATTTTGCTAGGGAGTACCGGCCAATTTTTCAATTTGGTACCAAAAAGCTGAATAAATGGCGACAGAAAATCACTGAACAAAATGTCACTTACATAGAATAATAAAATTAATTATTTGAACCAGAGTCTTTCATGAAAGATCAGTTTCCTTTCGATTTTGATATTGCACATATATTTAAAGTATTATACATTAGAAATTTGCTTCTGATTTATATTCGAAACAACGACTCACTTCGTAAGTTAATTCGCTTCTTTACGCGAAACGAAATAAAAACCTTACATTGGTTGTGTTTCTCTATAGAAACATAACAAAAAAAAAGTTATTTTGATTCGAAAATCTGAAACGACAATATAGTTTTATACAATTTCGTTTCTTAGTCTAAATCAGAACTGAAGCCAAATAATGTAGTTTCGTTTCTTGACAGAGGAAAGATCTGGCGCCAAGCAATAAAAGGTAAAAAAATAAGTTATTTTTTGATTTTGTGATACCAGACTCAATCAACATCAAAATTGTTTGTAATTTCGTTTTGGATGTACGAAACAGTAACAAAATTCAATCCAATTTTAATTCGGTCATCGGAATCAGAATACAAATGTTGTATAATTTTGATTTAAATTCAGAAGCAGAAACAAATCGTAGCTGTTTTCGGATATGGTTTCTTTTTATTGGCGATCCCTGATGTGAGTAAGAAAATTTAAAATTTCATAAATTGAATCAGAATCAAAATAGTTCTTAATTTAGTTTTGGATGTATGAAACAGAAAAAAATACAATACAATTATGAGTCGGTTATCGGAATCAGAATACAAATGTTGTATAATTTTGATTCCAGAAGAGGGAACAAATTGTTGCCATTTTCGAATTTGATTACGTTGTATTGAGGGCCCCTGATCTGAATCAAAAAATCTAAAAAAAAATCTTTCCTACCTCCCAAATAGTTTGAAATCATTCCGATAATTTTTGTGATTCATTTACAGTTTGGAGTTTCATAATAAAAATCCACATTTGCTATATGTGAATATTTAAATTATTCAAGTTCATCACTATCAACTCCTTTAGTAGTTAAATTGGTGTGGTTGGCATCGAAAAGTCAAATTATATGACCAATAACCAACATTACGATACACAGCTGGCTTAGAAATTCTATTAGCATTGCATTAAGGGACAGCAGAAGAAAAGGAAGGCAGACATTTTGTAATTAAAATATATCACCCAGATGTGTCAATTCAGAATGTCCTACTTTAGTCAAGTTATAATAAATTATTGACAAATTTTTTAAAACTTCCACTAAATTACCTAAGTTCCATTACAACATCTACCATCCATCCGTTGTTCTTTTATTATTTATTATTTCATATCAGATATGAGAAATTCCTTTCTACTAAATCATTTAAGTTAATATTACAAAAATCCTCCAATATCATGCCTATGTAATTTCAACTAATCAACTATGTATACAGTAGATATGTACAGGCACATGTGAACATTAATGCCAATGACGTTTAAAATATATTTTCCTTGGGATACTTTTTGTATTCTGCGTTGAATAATGAAAGCAGCTGTGACAAAATAACAAATCTTCATCACATCACACGTATAATAACTCACATGTATATGAGAGTTTGTAATGCGATTACGGTGATGGAAGGCCCCTTAGAGATGTAAAGAAAGACACATTTCAAATATAAAAAACTTGGTAAAATATTTATCAATTTCTTCATTTGTTATTCATCACTTTTAAAAGCGTTTTGCACATTTTATTTATATTGTTAAAGCAATTTTCTGATCATTGCGTTGTGGGAGAGAACGAAGCACTTGCGTAGACAGCAGGAATTTGGGTACAGTGATAAGGCTTTGGGAGCTGAATATTTGTATTGTCAAAAGAACTTTTAATACTCGTATACGTACATTTGAACAGGTCCTATTATTATATTATGTTACTCAGTTGAGCAGCTTAGTGAACAATATAACTAGCGTGATATCATCCCTCGAATATCTATTACAATTTTTTGTACGGGTCTAATTTGAAAAATTATGTTTTTATTATAAAAGCCAGTACCGAAATATCAGGCCTGCCTCCACCCAACCATCTTGAACGCTACATAGCATTTCCTACCTTCTCTTCTTTACACCAACACTTACATGATGTAGGTAACAGAACTAGGTTAGACATATCCTATATATACACTTAACGAAATTCAATTAAATGCACTCACTTTTTTCCGGTTTTTTGAGCCTTATACATACATTTTTTTTATTCATTTTATGTTAAGCACAACAATTTTTTTTATTTTACTTAAATAAAAAACTTATAATCTAAGAGAGACGAAAAATTAAAAATAAAGCGCGAAATTCATTCAAGGGCACTTTGTTCTATGTTATCAAATTAATTAATTAAAATTAAATATGTGTGTAAATTAATAATGTGTCCATTCCCCAGATTTTTGAATTACTTCAAAAATCCGATTTGGCATCGAATGCATCATTTTTTGGAACTCGGTAAGTGGTATTTGAGCCCATTCCTGAGATACGTTTTCTCGAAGCTCTTCCACCAATTGAAATTTTCGCCCTGTAAGCATAAACCCGACGGGCCATGTTGCCCCACATGTTTTCAATCAGATTTAAATCCGGAGATAGAGCTAGTCATGACATAGTAGTGATTTCTTTGTCTCGAGACCAGGTTCGACTACCCCGTGAAATATGTATGGCCGCATTATCCTGCTGAAAAATCGTGTTGCTGGTTCTTCATCCAAAAAGTCCTCAAGAACATTCTCCAACAAATTTATGTAGACTTCTGAATTCAAACGCCCGGAAATGTTGCATATTGGGGTTTGATTGTGTTAGCTAAATGCAGCCCAAACCATTAGCTATCCGCCACCAAAATTTCGCTTTGTGGAGTAACATTCAGGCTGCCGAATGTCATGCCAGTAACAATTAAAACCATCAGGATCATCCAAATTAAACTTCTCATTATCTGAGAAAATCACCTTTTGCCACTTTTACGACCAAGACATGTGTCCTATTGCAAATTTTAGCCGAGCTAATTGTGTCTGTCTGATAGATTCGGTTGCTAGTTTATTTTCGGTTGCTAGTTGCCAAAATTTGCTGAACATGTCGCTTGGTTATTGGTTGGCTTAATCGTGACACAGTTTTTGAAGCCGTTGAATGTTTCTAAGACCGTCGCGTATAATAGTGGCTTCACCTCGTGGTGACACTTTCTAATTATTAGAATTTTTTCTATTTTTGGTTTTTGTTTTTATTAGAATTTTTCTACTTTACAGCAGTAGCAGAGCGTTCCAGTTCGCGTGCAAGTTTTCGGTTAGACCATCCGATATCCTCGTATGCAAGGACTTCAGTGACTTCTTTGCTGGTCAGCGTTTTCTCTTTATCCTATTGAAAATAATTTAAGAAATACCGGTTTTAACAAAACTAAACGTTAAAAAAATATGTAAAATAAATGTAATTACAAAAAAAAAAAAAAAAAAAAACAAATCAACTTCTGAATTGGCTTCTTTGGACGACTTTAGACGAATGCCTTTGATTGAATTTCGCACCAAAAACTGACAAAACTGACTGTAAATTTTTATGTATGCTAAAAATAGAAAACGATAGGCAAGACAAAGCAAAAATGCAGTTGTATTTAATAGAATTTCGCTGAATTATATATCTAGGCTCTAACGGAACGAACACTTTATTTGATAGAATATTTGAATTAGATGAAAGTTATTCATTGATAGAATTTTATAGTAACAAGTTATGATTTCCAGAATAAACAAGAAAACAAATATGGATTCCTGTAAAGTGAATTGACTACTCGACTTGACAAAAAATGTTAATCAAGCGTATTAATGACAGAAAGCTAAATACAAAAACTCACTGGTTTCAGCTTTCAGAACAGAGCATAATCCTGCAGTTGCTGGAGAAATTATGAATGCGAGATCTTTTGAAGAATTCATTAAAATAATGATCAAATTATCGTGTAATTCCAGAATTTATATGATAACATGAAAAATCTAACATGCTATCTATATACATACATATATAAAATAGTTGTTGTACTGACTGACGGACCGATCGACTGACTGATCATTTGGTCTAGTCCAAACGACTAAGGCTAGAATCACGAAAATTGGGTTATCACTCTGATGGCATCGCCTAAACCCAAACGCTCGTAGCTAGAATCATAAAAATTATTGTCGGTTTTCCCTTTCTAGAGCAAACATGTGATAAGAAATAGTTTTTGGAGATTGGCTCTCCTATGGATAAAAAATGGTGAAATGAAAGCAAACAAGTGCACACGTTTAGCTTCAAGAATAGAAATGCGGCAGCATTCATAAAGGAATTTATAAAATTCCTTCCTTAGGAGTAAAATCGGAGACAAAGGGGTCCATCTGATGCCATCGCTAAGTTCAAAGAGCTATACTTGTAGTTAAAATGGTGAAAATTGGTAAGGAGGAGTTTTTAGAAATTCGTAAAAATAGGGTAATAAGGGACAAAACAGGATCAAGTACAATCGGTCAGTTCAAACAGACAGGAGTTGTAACAGTGAAAATTGGTATCCGTAATCCACTTCTAGGGTAGAAATTCAGGTATAAAGGGATTAAAATGACACCATTAACTAGATTAAACAAGTATGGCCAGAATCATTATCTACAGAAATTGATTAAAAACTTGTCAGCGTAATTGGGAGTGTTCCCTTCCAGCATAGGTGCACGACAAGAATTCTTTCGGAACTCGTATTTTTTTGTATTTTTGGGATAAAACTGGTAGGCATTCGAGAAAAATGGTATCCTCAAGAAACACATAGGATCGAAGTTAAGGTCTCCAACATTATCGTGCATATTCTCCAGAATATATGCGGGACAAGAAAAGATATAAAGCAATTCATGGCTATAGGCGTAAATAAGGGTAGAAGAAGGACAGAAATAGTATCATCGCCCTTAACGAATGGCTGAAGACAAAATTATGTAGCTGCCTTTTTGAATACCCCCGTAGTTTTAAAGGATTGAACAAACAAAAAGGGACGAAATTGACACTATCACCAAGAACAAAAGATTGAAGCCTAAACCATCAAATTGATGTGTAAACTCATCTGTCAGCATTGAGTGGGAGTGAGGTGTTTATAAAAATTTGAGCCTTTAGGAGACAAGATATGAAAAAGTAAAGCTAAAAGTAATAACATAGCCCAAGACAAATGACATACATATGTTGGATTCACCAAAATTAATATAAACATTACTGCAAAACTCTTCGTTAAGGAGATCAAACAGTTACTCCAGAAAAGGTTGAAAAAAATTAAAGTAATGAAATTGGGTTTGTAGATTCCTCCGCTAAGATATGCGCGCGATAAAGAGCAATTTTTGAAAATTTGTACTTTAAGGAATAAAACGAGGAATTAAAGTGCCAAAAATGGGTCGTCCAATTAAATAATTATTATAATCACATTCCTCTAAAGTTATGGTCGCGCAATGTTAGGAGGTATTTTGAAATTCGTTCTTTGGAGATATAAACAAGGAATATAGGGGGCATAAATAGTACAGCCCCTTGGAGTCAAATGGGGGAAACTCAAGTCATGAAACTAGGAGTTTTAGTGATTGCTTATTTCGTCTATTTCAAACCAAACCCTAACAGAATATTTTGGTTTGTGTCTTCACTGACTTTGGCGAACATATTCGATAACGCAGTATAAACATAACTTTGTCACTGATATAGCCATTAATCGATGATATACTTATTCGTTTCGATATAAGCACTATTTAAGTTTAAATTAAGTAAGTTCGATAGTTGACAGTGGTAAAAATTACCTACGTACATATTCGCAAACGTAACTAACTGAACTCTCTTGAAGGGATGTCAAACGTTCTTTTGCAATTTACCGTCAAATCAGTCGGACCTCTTCAAGTAATTTAGTTCTCCCAGCTAGTTGTAGACAGTTGTAAGTAAATGATGTAAAATTTCTTAAAGACTGCTACAAATTTCTCCAAAAAAATAAAACTGTAGTTTGATAGATTAGACTATAAGATACATATCTGTTGAAAGAAATCGTAAGTGAATTGTTGGTTTAAAAAGCATATTACGCATTGCACTATGGAAAATTCTCTAAATGTAAAATGGTTGTGTAATACCCGTAATATTGCGTAAAATTTTTGTAAAGAAGCGGACCATAAACTACTATATAGACGACCAAACTCGTGCTTTTCTATAACCTCAATGCGTACGGAATCTGCACACGTGTAATACGAAATCAATATTATGTAACCTGAATGCAACGCAATATTTCCAAATACAGCACCAGAACAAATAATTTTCAAAACTTCACTTCATTTCACACACTTCACTTCAGTGTATCATCAACATTTAGTTAGCGGACCACTACCACAGGAAGAGCCGGTACTCTACTTTCACCAACTACCCACCTAGAGTGAGAGCACAATCCATCAACGTGCTCCTCTTGTGATCTCCTTAAAATTAGTTTCGATAAATTAGACGATAGGAAAAAAAATCAATTCCAAAGGCCTTAATTTGTGCCAAAGGTTAAATTGTTCCATCTATGAAAGAAGATTTAGAGTCTACTTCTTATAAAACTTTTTTGCATAAATTAAAAGAACAAATTTTAAATAATAATATAAGACGTTCTTTCTTCCAGTGACTGTGTTATATTCTAAAATATCGTTCTATTTCAAAAAAAAAAAAGAGACAGGAATTAATTTCTCCATGTGGTGAAGATAAATTTTTATTAGCATCTAAATTAGCTTTTGAAGTTGCATAACCCTGTATTTGTTAAATTAAGATATTACCCTTATTGACCATTCCTGAATTATAACTAAATAAGTACTTTTAATATGCAAACAAACTTTGTGTGATAATTTTCCCATTACATTTAGTCGTCATCAAACTTCAGCATATCGAGGAGCCTTATCGTTCTGCTGCAGCATTTTATACAACTGTTTGGTGAGTTACAAAAACATGCATTGTAATTATACGTCGTTTATCTGCATATACTCTTCTAAATCAATATGAGAAACATCAATCAATCAATCAATATAAGAATCGTTGAAACTATTCGAAACTCTAATGATAATAGAGAGATTTTATGATCGCACAATATGTAACTCCGTGTGTTTTCTATAGAAATCTTGATAATGAAATGAAGTTAATCGTTACTAATATTAATTTGAATGTCATAATGAAGATCAGCCAATAGTTATTTAAGTTCGGCTACAGTGTTAAGCCTTTATATTATTACGAATCTTATCATGTTTGAATATAAGTGATTTACTATGGAGAAATAATTGCTTTAGGTTTCCTTACGTGATGGATTAGAAGGGTGAGGCAAGGCCAGATGTAGGGCTTTAGGCCAATATTAGTCGTCACTAAAGCCATAGATAGGACGGGTTATGAGGCGGCAGTCTTCCATGATATCTAAGGAAACAAACTAAAATGTGTCTATTGAACCAAACTAGCATAATTTAAATTTAAATAAAATTTTGGAGTATAACAAATAACTAAACTAGGGAGTCAATAATTATATTTATGTAGCAGGGAATGATGTGTAAGAGAGAAGTAGGTGGACACGAACCCTCCACCCGGCTGCTTACTAGTGGCATTAATGACTCCCATTAATCCTTCCTATTTTCTCCTGAACTGTTTAAAAATCTATGAAAAAACGTACACATGGAAAAATAATATCTTGCTTTAATTTTGTTTGAGTAATATTAAATTATTTCAAACACAACCTCTTTAGTAACTCCCCTGAACATTACAGTGTATGGATTATAATATAATATCTCGCTTATATATTATATTATCCCTAAAGCTTATTCTATACTAGGGTATACTAGAAGAAATTGTTCCGATTTCACCGATCCAGTGTATACTTCCTATGTAAGATCAAAGTTGGGAAATGCCTCTATTGATTGGAGTTTCCTTTGCCGAGTCAATATATCACGCGTCTTTGTGAAATTTGCTCTCACCTTAATTAACTTTGGTGATTTTGTACCTCCTTATATTTCCAGATGCTGGTTACTTACAGCCATTGCAATATCGCCGTATTTATCATACCTTCTTAGTTGTATTCGGTATAATAGCTGGTGTAATTGATTGTTCTGCATTATTGTCGCTTATAACGTTTTATATTCCACCAAGATCACTTAGATATCATTATATATTTAATGTAACACGCTATTCCACAAATTATGCCCAGCATAGCGCTTTGAATCGCGGTTTTATTGAATTCAATAACCTAATTGGGACTGCAAGAAATGAATACCCAATTCAACACCTGGAGTTTTGTATGTCTAGAGATAACTTTAAACTGCTCCTTTTTAGATATTTAAAATAAAATAATTCTCACATTTACATAACTTTCTTGAAATATGTTATGTCAATTCTTAGTCTGTAAGGATTTATACGTCTGTAAACCTAAATAAATGGAATGGAATGAAATGAAAATGAAAAAAACTTTCCAATTCAAACATGAAATAAATGGAGCAAAATAAAAACCAGGTTAGATCTGCAGGCTGAAGGTAAAAAAAAAACAAACTGAACAATTTTGTAAAAATTGAATTTTCAGGGAAAGAAAACAGATGAGAAGGAGAAAAAAAAATAAGTAAAAAGTAAGCCGTATTGTGCGAAATTTGAGTGATTAGAAGCTCAACCAGTTGTGGGATCGCTGTAATTAGTAGTAATTGGTGACGTGTTTAACTACTGAATTAGTTTTTACATAAAACGTAGAATAGCGCATACGAAGTACCAAGGACTTGCTAGGTAATTTATAAAATAAAAAAAAAACAAAAGAGAAAACTAGAATATTGGCAAAATCCAGATGTACAGTATTATACAGGGTTATCTATTTTTCGATTTGAAAACACACATAACGCTATGATTTCGATGAAATTTTTATTTCATTATAGTGCTTGGACCTTGCCATCATGTACAAAATACAAAGTCATTGAAACGACCGCCTCTGAATTGGTTGAAGCAGTGGATCCTTTTAAGGTAGTTTTCGACCACTTTTTCCCACATTTCGAAGGGTATCTTGGCACTAACTTGACGAATGTTGCTTTCTAAATACTCCAAAGGTTTAGGGTTATACGTGTAAACACGGTCTTTAACATAGTCCCACAAAAAAGTCTAATGGATTCAAATCGCATGATTTTGGTGGCCAATTGAAAAACTGTGAAATGAAACTTCTGGAAACTTCTCATGCAATAGAACCAAAAGCGTTCGTGTAGTGTGGCTTGTGACACTGTCTTGGTGAAACCACATATCGCCCAGTTCACAATCTTCAATTACAGATTAAAAAAGTTCGGTTATCATACGATCATAGCACCTTGAATTGAAATTCGGTTTATTCGCCGTGCTTTCACTAACAGAAGCGATAAGCAGCAGTGCTTACATTGTGATGATACACGAGCCTGACCACATCTGTAACGCTTACAGACTCTTCAAATAATTTTGTCAATTCCTTGCACAGTAAGTCGATTATGACGACCATAATCACCCCGTAATGCACGAAAAGTATCCACGTTTGAATAGCCACTTTTGTAGTAAGTTTTAATTATATATACGCGTTCTTTGGTTGTTAAAGGATCAATATTCGTAAATGGAAAACCTTTCATTAAATAAATAACACTTCATATGACAGGTATTTAACAGCTCACAGCCTTGCCAGACAATCAGGCAAATCAGATATCGTTTGAAAGAACTTGCATGCATTTTCAGCAACAAAAAATTCAATTAAAAATTCACGACTACTGATAAACTGGTAAAATTCGTAACGATTTAATTTTGTGACAAAAATTATTGCTGTGGAATATCGTAAAATTCACAATTAGGTAACGGTCTCAGTTCCACACAAATAAAGTAAATAAAAATTCAAATAATTTTATGTGAATACAATTTACACACATTTCAACTTTTTTTTTTAAGTTTGATCTTAAAAATTATACTGTACAAGCATAAATTTTAAATACAGATTCAAGGCTGCCAAAAATTATCATGCAACGGGTGTCTGTCGGGAAAGTACACTACTTGGTTTTGCCGCCATTTTGGTAAACATTAGTCTTGACAGTTCATATTTGGCAGTCGTTAAGTAGAGACGTGACAAATTTATTATGGAAAAGTATTCGATAAACCAACGTGTTTAAATCGTTAAAACATTCGATGAGAAAGTTACGTGAAATTTTTGGGAGAAACAACGTGCCATCAAGACGCACTATTTATCGTATAGTAAATGCTTTCGAAGAAAGAGGGTCTGTAGTTGATAGGGCCAAGCATAGACCACAACGTACTGCAAAATCGGCTGAAAACATTACTGCCGCTCAAGAAAATGTTCAAAACAATCCTTGGTCTTCAAAGAACAACTTTGGCTACAATTTTGCACAAAAATTTGCATTTGTTTCCTTTTAAGATTCAGTTGACACAAGAGCTTCTTTCGCCGCCGTACATATGCCAATAGGTTGTTACAGCTCGCCCATGACAACCCCAATTTTCATGGAAAAGTCATAATGAGTGACGAGACACATTTTCATTTGAATGGTTACGTGAATGAACAGAATAGTCGGTTCTGGGCAATGGAAAACCCTCAAATTATTCATCAGTCACCCCTGCATCCATTAAAAGTGACAGTCTGATGTGCAATTTGGTCAGGAGGAATCATTTGATCTTACTTCTTTGAAACTGAAAACGGCGTAACGGTAACTGTCAATGGGGAGCGATATCGTGAAATCAACTTGATTAACATGTGATATCAACCAGACGGTGCCACATCGCATACAGCCAGGATTACAATGGAATTACTGCAAAATCTCTTTCCACAACAAGTTATTTCAAGAAATGGTGATGTTGATTGGCCTCCATGGTCGCCTGATTTGACCGCTTCAGACTTCTTTTTGTGGGGATATCTGATAAACAAGGTTTATGCAAACAAACCAGAAACGCTTGAGCAACTCAAACAAAATATTCGTCATGAAATTAATGAAATACCGCGTGAAATGTGTAAGAATGTAATGAAAAATGTGCTCAAAAGGGCTCGCATTTGTGAGACTAACAGAGGCGGACATTTATTGTTATTGTATTCCATACATAATTGTAGACATTAAATAAAACATTTATCAATATAAGATCCATTCTCTTTCATTTAATCAAAAATTATAAACAAACAAAATTTTTGGGAGACGGACATCCTGTATGTATAAAATATCAAACTTATCTATATTCGAGTAACAGTGTAGAAAGTACCAAAGTGGCTTAGCAGGAACTTGTGGACCTCACAACCTCCATTCGTGCTTTTATTTTGCTGCACAAGTGTGGGTGCTGACAGTGGTGACAGAAGAGGCGTGGTAAATTTGTAGGTTCCTATAGCAAAAATCTCTGAATCAAAACGTAATGAGTGAAGCAAAGCTTTAGGTCTGTTTAAAAATTATAGAGGGATCACAGATTTTTGCATCAGTACAGCAACTTCATTCAAACGAACTGCTTTTGATATGCCTTCACTCCAGATCCTTTTGCGTTGCTACAAAAGCTTACGGAATGCCGTCAGGATCATGTTAAATCGTAACGTTGATATTAACAGATGCTGTGAATTAACACACAGTAAATGATGATAAATTATAACTTACTGAGCTTACTTATTACAGCTTAATTATAACTTTATGACTTTGGTTAATTTGTTCTATTTTCATTCGCAGAACAAATTCCAACAACAACCTAATGCCTAAGCTGTTTTGAATTTGAATGAAAATAGGTAGTATGTATGGACGCCACAAAATGGCGAGGTTATCTGGTCCGGCGTTTTTTCAATTTTGCCAAACAGTGCAATTCGATATAATAGACGATAAAATTTAAATTACCGATATCTAGCAATTTGTATTGGAGGTACCTAAGTAGGAGCCCCTTTTTGTTCTCAGAATTAAATTCATTAAAACCACTGTGTGTGCTTACATTTTTCAACTGCGGTTACATTTTTTCAACTGCTTGAAAGATATGAAATATCTGGGTTAAATCGATCATTTTTATGGGAGATACCAGAAAGGGCACCGTTACTTTGCCGATTTTTCTCAATTTTTTCAAGGATTATGAAGCAAAAGTTTAAATTTGAACAGCGTACAAATGCGGAGTTATAGGAGGAAATTTTAATTTCAGAAAGTCGGTAAATTTGTATGAGAGGTACCAGAAGAGGTGTGGCAATGCAGTCCATTTTCGTTTTGAGACCATACTGTAAAAAGTTAATGTGTGCAAAGTTTGACTACTATAATTGGATGAAAGATATGAATCTAAGAATATGTAGTTTAATTTGGTCATTTACGTGCGAGGTACCGGAAAGAGTGTAGGTAATTGGCCGATTTTTTGGGATTTTACTAAGCATTAAACAAGTGCAATGTAAAACATTTACATATATGTTGCTACAGTTTACGGATTAGTAGTTACATTTACAATCTCTGACTATGATCCAGTAAAATATTAGGTTGTGCCAAGTCTTAAGAAAGCAGCGAGATAGCCGGGCAACCAGAAAGATCGACATCGGCCAATCAGCTAAAAAGTTATGAAATACATTTAATAAGCAGTCAGCGATTTATGACGCCTTTTCTGACACACACACACACACACACACATTTTGCACCAAATCTTTCCATGTTAGCTATTGTATTTAGTACTATTTGAATAGAATTGGGAAGTGGTATAGATTTGTGGCCGAAATTTTGCGACAGAAGCTCCATTTTGGAGATATGGACACATGTTTTACTTTGGCGACGTTTTCGTTTGAAAACTTTTTGAATATTTTCTTACTCCACATAACTAATGTATGACCTCTTTTCCGAGCCTCCACTCCACTTTCTAGATATTGACACATGTGGAATTTTGCGATTTTCCGTTTCAGTGATTTTATTCTATACTATGTTGAAAACAATTGGTAAGTGAAACACCCTTGTATTCAAAATTTGCTTATTTACTTAACTAAATGCTCAATTTTTGAGACATCGACATATTTGTTCCTTTACATAACATAATTCGTTTTGAAACCATTAGGGTTTCGAAAATTTAATAATTTTTGTGACTGACCGCTCCTTTTCCACGTTATAGGTATTATCTATATATGTATAACATCAGCGATTTGTATTTAAGCGACTAGATGACTAGACACATTTGTATTTTAACGACTTTTTGGTTGAACAACTTTTGAAATATTTTCTAACACCATTTGATAAGTATGTAGCATTTTTCATGAACCCAGTAGTAACTCCAGAATTTGAATATTTTTGTAATTGAATGGCTCTTTTTCGAGATATGGGCATTTAGAATTTTAAGTGTTTTTGATTTCAGCTTTTATATTTGGTACCATATTGAAGATTATTAGAAAGAGGTTTGCTTTTAGGCCTAAATGTTGGTTATTTACAAAACTAAATGCTGCACTTTCGAAATGTAGACACATGTTTTAGCAATTTTTTTGTTGAGCGACTTTTTGAATATTTCTTGCACCACATGACGGGATCTGATTGGTCCTTTTACTTTTTGATTGGTCCTTTTCCGTATTAGAAATGTGGAGATTTTTTGTTTTGACAACAGTATTTATATTGACGAAAATTGAAAAGAGTCACATCTTTAGATCCAAATATTAATTATATACAAAATTATATGCTCCATTTTGGAGATATGGATACATTTGTATTTAGTGATCTTTTATTTCAGTGATTTAAAAGAAGTTGATATTCCGTTAAAGTCAGTTGGCTAAAAACGCCGCTCTGAAAACGGAAATATAACTCTTTTAATATTTATTTACACTTTTTTCAAATACATTGCAAGCCCGAGAATTTGGATATTTTAGGAACAAGACGTTTTTCTTCAACATATAGACAATTTTTTTAATTTAGTGATAAAAAAAGACGAGGCTATGTTATAGTTAATGAGTTGAAGAATGTCATTTAAAGCTAAAAATAAATTATTAAAGCGACTAGATTATCGTTTTCTGAGATATGGGCACATAAGAAATTTAGCAATTTTTTGAATATTTCCTTACATCACATGATGTATTGCACTTTTCTTAAACTCTCTGTAAGCCAGAGAATTTGATTATACAGGGTGGCGCATAAATCGTGCTACTGTCAACTCTCAACTGTCAATGAGGGCGGTTATTTAAAGATGTTGAAGGAGTTTTTCTTTACCCAGAACTGCGTCGAAGACGTATCCGTTTCAACAGCATTTAGTTTCAGCTTGATGGAGCAACTGCACAAATAGCCAGACTGGTTATGGTGAAGCTTCAACAAAAATTCGCAAACAAATTCACTTCCAGAAACTCCACTTTCCGCTGGCCCCCCAAGGTCACCTGACCTGGCTGCACCAGACTTTTTTTATTGAGTTATGTCAAGCAAGAGGGATACAAAACGAAAATAAGGAATTCAACTGAATTGAAGCAATCCATTAAAGCAATAATTGGGGCCAAATCGCAATGAATAATTCAGACCACAATGAATAATTTTCTAATCACGTGTCGCATATATGTGAACAAGCATAGAGGTCATTTAGAGTCCATCATCTTCAAAACCAACTAGTTATACAAAATAAATATTACAAAATAAAAAAAAAATAGTGGTAAGTGAAATAAATTAATTAAAAAAAGTTGTTTGTTTTTTATTGTAGTATATTTGGTGCGCCACCCTGTGTTAATTCGTCAGCTTCGAAAATGGACTGTATATTATTTCGAGGTATTAAGTCCTTGCTGTAAGGAGACGGACGTATGAATATAGCTCGGGATATGGACCACACAATTACCGCCTTTAGTGGAGGATATATAGCAATACATATAAACACGTATATATGTCTATTGCGAAAGGAAACCCAGTTAAATTGTTCAAACTTTATAAATTCAAGTGTTTATTGTGCTGTAGCTGCAAACGGAAAGAAAAAGATCGCATCGTCAAGACTTAATG
>JAHXMU010000335.1:713605-823759 GCA_019455685.1 Philornis downsi | reverse complement strand
TCACATTGGCGCTTGGAACTTCACTTAAATCGTGTAAACCGTGTTCATGCCGATACAAACGTCGTGCAGTAATCACTGATTTATTGTTTTCGCTCGGACACAAAACGCACGCTGCACTCCCGTGTGCGGCTCCATTGCAACTAAATTTCTAGGAAGCGGTGCAGCGAACAACATATCCCCCCGCCACACCGCGCCGCGCGTTGCCGAGAAATTGAAGAATTAAATCGCCAACACTCATATGGCCCACCCTGTATGTAAAAATATGATTTTTTTTTGTATAATCCTATAAAAATGTACCAATTTTCCTACATTTAATCTTTACTCTGTAACTCCTAATTCACATGCCGCAGCAACCTGAGTTTTGTCTATTATTTTTACCAATAATTCTTGGTAAAATCTGAAAAAATCGGCCGGTTACCATCTTGTACTTAGTCTAATTCGGTAAGGTTTGCTATATGTGCATTTAAGAACAAAAATGAACTGCACTGTCGAAATCCCTGCACTGTCAAATCCCTGCACTGTAACTCCTAGCAAATAGTCTGCAGCGATTTGAATTTTTGTCAATTGTTTTTACCTACAGTTCATGGTAATACTTGTGAAAATCGTCTACTAACAAATGATCGATTTAATCCACATATGGGGTGATTTTTTAAGATTCAAGTATTTCAAGTTGGCAGCACTGGTTGGTAATGGCGTCCAAACTTCCATGATACGCGAGTTTTTTTTTGCCCCAATTGGCTGAGTTGAACTTGGTTGACATGTGGTTCTATCAGGACAATGCAACATGTCACACTGCTCGTGAAACAATGGATATGTTGAGGGATGAATTTGGTGAGCAGCTTATCTCTCTTTGGCCCTGTGAGTTGGGCCCCAAGATCTTGCGATTTACCGCCTTTTGATTATTTCTTGTGGGGTTATGTCAAGTTGTTCGGCTATGTGGACAAACCGAACACTATTGAAGCCTTACAGGATAACATAACACGCATTATTTGTGGAATATATGTGGAATACAGGCCGAAATGCTGGACCTTCCAACAACATTCACATGAAATTATCTTTAAAAATTAAATGGCAAAGACTAATCTATCGATTCCAATAAAAAATTTTAATATATGATGCAAATTTGAGTATTTCATATCTTCTAGAGAATTGCACTAAATGCAGTAAAATTTAGAACATATTAAGGGCTGATTCAGATAGTACTTGAAAATGAAAAATCACCGCAATGCCACGCTTTTTCTAATACTTTCCGTGCAAATTGGCCAGTTTTCCGAATTTCCACATTTTTCCTGTAAATACTTATTTGCAGACTGCAGCAACTTATATTTTTTTCATTCTATTAATTTAGAATATATGAATTACAGAGCAATTCAATGTACAAAAACATAGTTTATTGCAGTCAACGAATTAGGAGTTATAGGAAAAAAATTGAATTTCAAAAAATCGGCCAATTGACATGGGGTAGCACCTCCCTATTCATATGGGGTGATATAGATCATTTACAATACTCAGCTATGATCTGGAAAAATAAAGGATGGCACATAAGTAATGTTAAAGGCGACTATATTGAATGCGCTCTTGTGCATCATTTGGTTTAAATTCGTGAATCGATTGCATCTTATATGGGAAAAGATGTAACATATGTAAAATTCTTTCCAAAGACCGTGTCGACATCTCTAATGATGAGAATGTCGTCTGGTGGAAGTTTCGGGGTTTTCCTCAATACTTGTTTGTACTCGAGCAATACTCCTTTCATTTCGAACTGCACGAGGTCTTCCAGCACGCGGAAGATCACAGACAGCCCTTTGTTGGCCAAAACGCTGAAACCAATCGGTAAATTGTTGGAGCGATAGGAGCATTTCGAACATGAAAGAAATTTTGGCGTGATCTGAATGCTGACTTTCAAACTAAATTGAATAACTTTGGTTCTTTGTTTTGTGCTGAGCCTTTCCATCAAAAATTTCCCAAGTATTATTTAGTTAATTCTGTAAAGAGACAAAAAAAAGACATAAACAAAAAATGTATTCACTGATCAAATCTTAACGTTACTCTTGCGCCACCCTATATAACAAAATACAACTACTTTGTAGACTTAAAAAGTCATCAAACACATTTCACCAAAAGATACTTGGTACTTTAAACGGTATGAAATGATGTATACTTTTTTTTTGTATCAAGTGTATGTATAGTTATCGAAATATCGGTTGCAAATTTTCCTTTTTCAGTTACGATAACAAGTTAGACTTAGCAACTCTATGTGCTTTGCAGATATAACGTTCGCATTTCACTAAATTTTAATTATCCTCCTCTTTCCACGTTATGTTGGTGCCAGCAGTTTTGTTTTTATGGGCTGTACAACACTTTCCTTCCTTAGTGCTTGGTCGCAATTAAACGTTTTCTGCTGAAAAGCTCCAAACTATATTCAGAAGTGTCAACTACTAATGCTGGCGGTGAATATGCCAACTTTAGTTTGGTAGTCAATGCTATAGTTACTAAGCAACCTACGCTACGCTTCTTCTTTGCCTTTATAACTGTCAATTTTTCTACCTATATTAGTTGCAATAATTGTGGACATCCTGCATAGTCAACTTAATACAAAATAACTGTCTGTTGGCAAAATTAGTTATTAAATTTTATTGTTTTCTTTTGTCGGATTTTAATAACTGGGTTAGCACTAAAATTATAAGCTGATTTGTATTTAAAACATTTGTTGCCAAAATAATGAAATATATTGCTGCATGTTTTGCTGATTTTAATTTAATTATCCAGCTTCTATTTAATCTGGTCAACACAAACGCATTACAATAGCTTATCTACGCCTGAGCAAACGGATGATTTATGGGATTCACACAAAATCTTTGCAACTTAGGCCACTATGAAAGGAAGGGGGTTATCTCGTACACACCGGAAATGTAAATAATAAATAATACATGAATGTGGCAGACAACATCAGTGCAAGATGTGAGTACAGGAAGCGGTTGTATCTAAATGTTGAATGATGAGAATGGTGAAAAAATATTTCTAGACTCCAAGGGCTACCAAAAGTGAACTTAAGACATGGAAATGATTAATGCTTAGATGAGTCCAAAAGGTGATATATGTATATAATATAAAAGAAAAGGTAATATAAAGGAAAAGGTAATAGGTAACATTTCAATAATTCTGGTAGGTGACAGATGGTTTCGAAAGTCAATTAAGATATTCGGTGTTGTTAAGGGGGTTTTAGCATGTTACGCCCT
Organism: Philornis downsi; assembly: GCA_019455685.1. Lineage (NCBI taxonomy): Eukaryota > Metazoa > Arthropoda > Insecta > Diptera > Muscidae > Philornis > Philornis downsi. Next base: position 820,520 of record JAHXMU010000335.1, on the reverse strand, counting down.
TACTCTTAGTGCGGCCCCAGTGGATTACAATGTGTTTTTATTCTGTTCTCCTTTATCCTTCAACTCTTGGCTTAAAATATTAAAAGAGTAATGGCAGTGGCGCCTTTTCAGTAATCTTCATTTATCCTGGCGCTTAATGTTCGCTCTACAGCGTGCAGTAAGCAAACATGGAAATTACACCAACTGTGTGTATGGCTGGCTCATGGCGTGTATGCAATAAGCATCATAATCATTCAAGAGGCAGCATTGGAAACCATTAAACATGCTATGATTAAAAGCGTTTTCAAAAAAAAAATTTCACTTTTGCAATATCTGCGAAAGACGCTCACACAAGAGGATGAATGAGTGAAATGTATCATCATCCAAACAAGTTCAATTCGAAATGAAGACTGATGGCTGTCAGTTGGTGTTGCAAGTGCAACATCGTGCACTGTGGCGTTGTGATAAAGAGGTAGTAGACACAATTTGTAGAAAAGGGAATAAATAGTGTTAATAAACATAATAAATTACCAAGATTTATAGCTAATTGAAATACATCGTAAGGAATTTAAAGAATGTACAAACATGTTTTGGACTCTTCAAAACATAGATGTTTATAATTATTTAGTATGGTTAAAATAATCCAATGTAGATTTAAATATGCACCGTTACGTTTGATATATTTTAGCCATTTTGAAGTTAGTTCCATTACGCCCCTCTCATAGAAACCATTGTCCTTATTGGCCAAAAACTGGGAGAGTCGATTTTCACAAGCTTCTCTTGAGGTAAGTTTTTTACCAGCAAAATCATTCGACGTAGTCGAGAACAGGTGAAAATTACTTGGTGTCAGTTTCGAACTAAAGGATGGGGCCCCAATAACCTCCCTAACAAGCTCCCGAAGCTTTTGGACAAAGTTGGCCGTTGTTTAGCGATTGTTTCCTTAAGATCTAATACGAATTAAGAGTTTGGCTGCAGGGGAGGAACTCATAGTAGACAATTTCCTAGCAATTCACCAAACATACAGGAAAAACCCCTTACCGTCAATACTGGTTTAGATACCGTTACAGTTCACCATAATGCACTTTACATCAACAGTCATCATCCGCTTCATAAATGGATCAATTTTTTGCAATTCAGATTTTTGCCTTTTTTTGAGGGATTCCAATATTTATTTACCTCCTGGGCAATCAAAACAGTTCTTAGGTGACGCTCGAACCTGGCGATTTCCATTATTCTATTGCATTCTTCGATAATTGGCATTCATAATTGGCATTTAAACAATAGCGGGTCAAGCAATTACAAAACTGTCTAATTAGGTTTTTAAGTGCGAAATATTATGCTTCTAATGCCATCTGGCGAAAATCGACCGCACTTGTTGTTGGAAAAATAATGGATTTCTTTTAATTGTATCGTGTGATTATAGAGGCGAATACTCAGAGAAACGAACTCCTTCATCTCAATGTCTCCAATGTTTGACGAAACGATTTATATTATGTCTGTACGCGGTGTTGTCATTCTAGAGAACATTGTTTCGTATAACTAACAAATGGTAAATAGCATGGACTTGAACTAAATTGACCTCAAATTGTGATAAATATGAAAATATTTGTTTTTAGGAACCCAAAGAGAATTCGTTCCTCCATACCATTCTCCTCTATGGCTTTAACACATTCTGTCAAAAAAAGACCGGGAATTGATCATTTTTTAAACAGTACGTTTAAAGGAATTATCAAATGTCTTTTTCCTGCAATGTTGGCACAACTGTCCTCTACACTGACAGGGAATTTGAGCGCTTCTCTCACTTAATTTGTTTACAGTGCTCGATTAGTTAGTTAATTTCAAGTGTGTTTTGCGGTTTTTAGAATGGTTAAGAATATCGGACAAACAATTTGCTCTAGTTTTGTATGAAAAATTGAATTTTAAATAAAAAAAGGTTTGTGGAAAGAAAACTCATAACACGATAATTCGCTACCTCATAGGGTGATTAATGTGTATTAATTTCTGCCCAATAAATCAATAATTGTAATCAATCATCACATTATCGCCTTCGACTTCCGCTGAGTCTTTTCTCTTTCCAAAACTCAAATTGCCAGTTCCAGCTAACCGTTTTCAGAATATATAAGGCGTGAAAGAGAGAGAGAGAGAGAGAGAGAGAGAGAGAGAGAGAGAGAGAGAGAGGGAGAGAGAGAGATGGAGATAGAGATAGAGAGAGAACTAAGGTGCTTTTTTTTTGTAAAACGTTTTGAGAAGTGAATAATTTCGGAAGGAGCCCACTTTGAAGACGATGCTAAAAATTTGAATGGATAATACACAATTTGGTTTTATTTTCAAAATTTTTTCGTAAATTCGCTTTTTGTCCATGTCCATGGGTATAATCGGCTACTTTTATGGGTGGTACGGGAAGCGGTGTAGTGTGTCGGTCGGTTTTTTCAAATTGTGTGAAGAGTGATAGTTATAAGTCAATACAACGGACAGAAAATCAAATTGTTGCACTACACGACTGAGAAGCTACAAGAAAAACTCTGAATTTGAGAAAATCGGTGATTTTTTTATGGGAGGTATTAGAAAGGGGCAGATTGGTATAACTCATTTATAATTCCCGTGTCCATTCGACTAAACATTAAGTTGCCCCGTTTTATGAAGTTTCACAAAGAATTAAGACAGTCAATGTTTACCACCTTAAAATTTTCCGTAAATTCTCTTTTTGTGGTAACCTTATTGTAATAGCTGGCCTCAAACTCTTCAAAATGAACTTTTCTTCCGGCCATCACTTCATTAAAGCCCTGTAAGCCATAATGACCAAAATTTACTAGGAAACAGTGACTCTTCCTAATCTCTTACACTTTAGCCATGTTTGCAAGTTTTGAAACTTGGTGTGACGAATTGGAGGAGAATTATTTTCTACGGTCGGCGTATAATAGATAAGATATGTCTATTCCAGTCGCCACCTAATAAGAAGAAGAAGAAGGTGATAGCACAAAATGTTAAACACATTGTGATGATACATATGTTTACGACATAAGATATCTCACGCATTTTCAATTTTCAATATTTTTTTCTTGCGACTTTTCTAAATGTGGTATAGCATTTGTGCTCATTCGGTTCATCCGAAATTGGTGTGTCCACTTCTTAACAATTGTATTTGATAGGACTGAGTTCCATATTACTTATTAAACATCTCTTTCGTTTCTCTTACGATTTTGCCTTTGAAATAACTATGTTTGATGAGTGAACGCAACAAAGAATCTGTTTTTTTGGGGCGCTCTGTGAATATTTTGAACGCTTACCTGATCTGCTATAATAATATAGAGTTATCCAAAACCGCCGATCTGGCAAGTTTGTCAGCTGTTAACAATTAACATCTGAAGTGTTATTTATTTAGTAAAAGGTTTGCCATTTACGAATATAGATCGTTTAATAAGAAGAATGGATAAAAATAGTTGCAACTTACTACAAAAGTAGTGATTCAAAAGGGGGCTTTCAATCGAACAAAATTTTCTTCAGCGATGAAGCTCATTTTTCAAAATTGTCGCATATGGGGCACGGTGTATTCAGCAGTGATTGTGGAAAAGAATTGCATCCTGACTGTTTGGTGTTATTGAATCGTATTTTTTCGACAACTACTTCAACAGGATCCACTGCCGCTACCAATCCAGAGACGGTCATTTAAATGTATTTCGTACGTAATGGCAAAGTATAAGCATTATAAGGAAATAAAAGTTTCATCGAAATCATTGCTTTATGTGTGTTTTATTTAACTTTACTTGAAAACGAAAAATGGATAACCCTATATAATAATAAAGCAGACTCCTCGGTTATAACGCAATTGAATAAATCAGTTCTTCAAAATCAATCAGAGTCTTCAAAGAAAAAAGTACTGCCATCCTAAAAGGCGAAGCAATGCCTTTTAGCGTAGCACACAGTAGTCCACTGTCAAGTGCAGATCTAAGTTTAGTAAATGTCTGATGCGTCCTAAATTATATTGAATTTATTGGAATTGAATGAAAGGTATGGATCAGGCAGCGTATGGGAATTACCAGAGAGTAAGTTTCAAATTTTACCAATTTCAGCGATAAATTTCAATTTCGATAAATGGGTCGATTTGTATGGGAAGTATCCACAAGGGTATGGAAATATCCTCTGTTTTCATTGCAGACCTTACTTAACCAAGAACCAAGATATTCAGTACGGCTTCTTGGAAGATATGGAAGTAAAAATACAAATCGCTAATTTTGTATGACATCTTTCAGAATGATAGTTTTTACTTTGGAGGTTTCACTCTACTTTTAAGAAGTTGTAAATTACAGAGAAAATTTAGTACTTCGGAAAACCACCCAATGTGTATGGCTGGTACAAAAATGGATGTAGCAATACAGTCTATTTCAATTGTCAGGATTTATCTGAGTAAAATATACAAAAAACTGAATCCAGGGGTATAATCGGCTACTTGTGTGGGTGGTAACGGAAGGGATGTGTTGTGTCTTTCGATTTTTTCAAATTGTGTTAAGAATGATAGTTATAAGTCAATATAACGGACAGAAAATCAAATTGTTGCACTACACGACTGAGAAGCTACAAGAAAAATTTTTTTTATGGGAGGCGTTAGAAAGGAGCAAATTGTTATAACTCATTTATAATTCCCGTGTCCATTCGACTAAATATTAAGCAGCTCCGTTTCATGAAGTTTCACAAAGATTTAAAGCAGTCAGCATTTACCAGCTATATCGACAGGCAGACGGATATCGCTCGATTGACTTAAACAGTCATTAAAGAGATTTGGTCAAACGATACTTGGTATTTTGCACGATTCCTTTTGGGTGTTTCATTTTTGGCCATATCAAATGTTATACTTTCCATCCACAAAAAAGATATGGATTTGTCACTTGGAACGCTTTCTACAGATCAGACTACGAATTTATATGACATCCAACTATAGGAGTATACGTTACAGATAGTCCGTAATACCAAGAAGTTTTTGATTTTCAGTGCGTTCAGATTACAAGAATTGCTAACCTTTTGTCATGTTCGCCCCACTGTTAATGCACATCAGACAAAACGGTACATATTGTAGGCCTCTCCATGGGCGAATGAAACGTTTACCCGATTGTTGTTAATGTCTGGGACATTCCCACAACGCACATAACTGGTTTCCAGTTTGCTGTCTGTTAGTGGCGAATGTGGCACCAGAAATTTCACGATACTCGAATGCAAGAAGCCGGAGAAAAACAAGGAATTGCTTGCTGAAAGTTTATTTGTCCTATGGCAACTATTTCGATTTAATAGCGAGTGAACGTATTGTTGCAGGATGTAGTCTTGATGCTATTTGTTGCACTGACATATTTTCTTGCATCCGCAATAGCCATTGAATGATTATTATCCGTCTATTGCTTAAGCATCAACGTGTCGCTCAAGAGAATTTCATAGTTTTTTTTTTTATTTAATGGCAAGCATAACAATGAGGCGATATTGTATTCGGTGCAGAAAAAGTTTAATTCACACAAAAAAGGTGTCGTATTAATGGGTACTCATATAAGATAAGGAAAAGTCTGTTTCGAACAAAAGAAACTTAAGCAAAATTAAATTCATTTTCCAACATTATCTCTGTATGCAATGCATCGCTTTTTCAATTTGTTCATTTCATATGAGTTATTTAACATTACAAAACAGTTTGCGAGTTTGCTTTGGAAACATTCATCGAGCCTGGGAACACCAAATTGTCATAGAGCTTATCGCTAGAATAGTATGAATGGATGGTAGATCCGGAAATATCGATAGTACATATTCCACAGTCCACAGCTATCGGAGCTTTGAGCACCTTCTTCTCAGCAGCTTATCGAGTTTAATGCCGAGAGTTATTCGTATTTGATCACGAGCCTTTATTTATCCAATATTTATAGGTGTAATGAAAAGAAAAAGAAAAGAAAGAAACCATTATTTTTACATGTCTTTATAGCAAAAAAACTGGGTACAGTCGAAGCGTATTTTTCATTATCAAAATCATTTGCCATAGACTGCCATGTCCGGACTATAAGGTGGATGTATAAGAATCTCCCAACCAACTTTCCGGAACATCTGGCTATCGATGTTTGTGCTCTGGCGTTGGCCTGATGGATCACAATTCCCCCCTTGGCCAAAGTAAGCCACTATTCATCACCAGTCACCATCCACTTGAGAAATGGGTCGATTTTGTTTCAATTCAGCAGTGATTCGCAATTCCATAAGGATTCATTGCAATAACTCGTTTGGCAACCATATATTGAGTTTCTTTTTTTGTTCAGTCTTTTTCAAGTGGATCCAAATTGTCCAATGTTTAACTCCTGAGTAATCGATACATTGCTTACATGATGGTTGAACTTGGCGATTTCCAATCTTTTATACACATTTTTGGCAAATGGTTTTCCAAAGCTTGATGCATCTTTGGTATCAAAATTACTAGAAAGAAATTTACGAAGCCAAAATTGCGCATGTTTAGCTGTTCGAGTATTTAGGGCAGGCAGGCTGTTGAAAATGTGAATATTTTATCGCAAAACCCAGCTTTTTCTCTTTTATGATGTCCATCTTTAACTTACTCTTTAACATTACTGAGTCAAGCAAAAACAAAATAGTTTAAGTAGCTTTTTGAATACGAAATCTTATTTTTATAACGCCATCTAGTGTAATCTGAACGGTCTTATACATCATGAGATACAGATCACTGAAACCATCTATTGGACAAAAAGTGAATTTCTTTCGATTACACTTTTTATTGTACTTAGTATTCTCTGCTTGAGAATTGCTACATCTTAGTCTATTACCTATGGTTGTCCAGAATATAGCAAAGATAGCTTGTTATATTCCGGCTGATATAGATAATAATATAACCAACATAGCAAAGTTATTTTCCCAAACTTGCACACTGAGGTATTTCGGTTGAAAATATGGCCAAAAGAAAAAGTCACAATTTTGTAATTCACTCATTTTCCGCGCATTATATAACAGGTGCAGATTCTATTGGCAACAATTATTTGATATCTGTGATATCCGACTGAACTCGGAATTTATTGTTTTGCGAAATTAAGTGCTGTTTAAAAAGGTGGAATTTTGATATCGCGCTTAGAAGACGACATGCGTTTTAAGTACATTAAGTATAGCTATTTCGTAATTTTTCATAATTCGTCATTTTAAAAAATTGTTATAATTTTAAACTACACCGAATTTTGGAATGCGTATTGGACGTGAATACACATTCGAATAAGGATAACAATTAAAATGACAGAAGCCAATTTTGCCTTGCACTTGTGACAGATACACAGATACTTAGAGGTGTTACATAACGTTTCAAGAAACGCTAACCTGCGATTAAGGATTGGACATAAATAAGGATAAAAGTTATATATCCTTAGGTGCGCAACTAAGTTCCCGTTGTTCGCCAATAGATGGCGCCAGCTGTAAGTGCCAGCCGATTTTGCCATAGCCTAAACGTCATGAGCCAAGCTCAGGCATATGGTAAGCATACCGTCTCGTCACATTAGTGATTTTCTTTTGACGTCATATCCTCTTGGTTGTGTAAATATATATGATTTTGTGTAAAATAATTGTTATATGCGGGAAGTACTGATTTTCTCCTTTCAATCGAAGAAAACGGCGGCTGAAGCTCATCGAGAGGTTCAAAATGTTTGCGGAGATGCTGCTTTAAGTGAATCAACGTGTCGAGGTTGGTTCCGTCGCTTTAAAAACGTTGATTTTGAAGATGACGACCGTTCCCGTGAAGAAAGACGAAACATCTTTGAAGGCTCTGAATTGACGGCATTGCTTGTTCGGGATCCATGTCAAACGCAGGCCATTTCCAAGCGATTGCATGCGTTGGGAATGATTCAAGAGCAAGGAACTTGGGTTCCTTATGAGTTGCAGCCAAAGGACGCTGACCGTCGTTTTGTCACCTGTGAACAATTGCTTCAGCGACAAAAAAGGAAAGGGTATCTTTATCATATTGTAACGGGTGATGAAAATGGACTCATTACAGCAAACCAGAGAAAAGAAAGCCATGGTGGCTGCCCGGTCATGCTTCTACATCGTCGCCTCGGCCGAATATTCACGCTGCGAAGGTTATACTCTGTATTTGGTGGTAAAAAGTCGGTGTTATTTATTACGAGCTGTTGAAACCAATTAATGCGATTGAGCCGAGCTCTGTAGCAGAAACACCCAAAATACGTGGAAAAGCATGAAAAAGTGATTCTTCAGCATGACAACGCTCGGCCTCACGTGGCCAAGCCCGTTGGAACCTACATGGAAACATCATCCGTCATATTATCCAAATATTGCGCCGTCCGAATATCACTTGTTCCGTGCGATGGCACATGGTCTGCGTGTAAGGATATCAAGGAATGGCTAGATTTGTGGATAGTCTCAAAAGGTGAACAGTTTTGCCGTGACGGAATTCGTGCTTTGCCAAAAAGATGGTAAAAGGTAGTAGCCGACGATGGACAATACTTTCAATGTATCATTTGTAAACATGTTTTCATAATAAAGTTGAATTTTATAAAAAAAAAACAGTGATCCCTTCTAAACGGCAATCGACTCTAAACGGAGTCTCCGCAGCAGTGTTTTGGGTGTAGCAAATAGCCAAAAGTCAGAAAGTGATAAATCAGGTAAATACGGAGAGAAATTAGTTGAATTTTTGGCGAAAACCTCATGAAGAACCAATGTAGTGTGAGATGTTCCTTAGATTGTTTATGCCACTTGTAAGCAATTGTCTCTCTAAAGGTCAGTTCAACGAAGGACTTTTGCAACATTCTAAACATTCTCGCAGTAGAAATTTAATTTCGTAAACTAAATTTAATGTAATTTCTTTGCTCAATAAAATCGCATATTGTAAAAATTTCCGAAATCACTTTTTGCGTCGTACAAAATCAAGTGTAGGTCAAGCACTAATGACGTTTCTGTGCGAAATTTTGTAGAAAAGAAGAATTTCTGAAACTTGCTCTATTTAAATTGAAAAAATTTGGAAAAAAACACTTTTTGTTAATGATTTCGAAATATTTATTTTGAACACATATAATACTGCTTGCACAACTGCTTCCGAGAAAACTGCTTCCAAATAAACAAATATTTTTTTGAAAAAAAAACATTTTTTTTCCATTTTTTTAAATTTTTAATTTGATTTTTTTATAAAAATTGTTTTTGTTTTTTGGACATGGTATTGTAATAATTTGAGACATTTCCGGTGTTTGCTGTTTTCACTTATTTTCCTCTTACCCACGAAATTCCATAAATTATGAATGATGATACTGGCGGTTTCCCACTTAGAGGCTCATATAATAATTCATCGTAGACATAATTGTATTCACCGCTCCTTTTTAAAGCACGTAAAGCTGGAAGTATATTTGCAAATTTGGTAGTTCCTTATATTCATATTATTTTCTTTTTCAAAATTTCTTTGCTTTCCTTCAATAAAACGGGTTTATCACCGTTTTTTCTGCTCATGATCCTATAAATTTTTTACGTTTTTAATATGCTGTAAGTCCTCTGCGCTTCCTTCAAGTACACATTTTGAGGGAGGGTGGCGAGTATGTAAAAGCATTACATTCTCGCCTAGTTTATCTAAATCATGTTTCAGTTGAGGCAGATGTTGCTCACATAAATTTACACCAAATTCCCAAAAAGTTAAAAAAACCAGCCATAACCTTCATATTTTGCAAAAATGCAAGGAAGACATAGATAACGAATAAATATGAAGAAAGTAGTTTATTTTATCTTTACAAGCACTATTTTTAATGAAGTTTTTATGTGAATGTGAACTGCGTAGGGAGAGGGAGAGAGATGCAGAGAGAGAGAGAGAGAGAGAGAGAGAGAGAGTTCTAATGCAGGCAAAGTGTGTGGGCAATGAGGATGATGGAAGGTGCAAAATCTATGACGCATTAGATCACCCCGCATACTTTTTCTATGAATATAAACGGTAGACACTGTTATAGTGCTACCAATGCCAACCACATCAGTAGCAGTTGGTGAAAGTGTGAAAAGTTGGATCTTCTGAACCGAAGTTTATATAACTTTTTGTCATACATTGCGCTCCACCTTGTTGTGAACGATACAGCGGCTCAATGACAGAAAAGTAAACGTGCGGAAAATGTCCTTCTCTCATGCATAATACATACAATTACTTCATATTTTTTAGTGAAAAATATATTGTTACGATTTTCAAAACCGCCTACACAATTGAGACGATTTCTTATATACATAGTAAATTTTGACAGTCTGTGACGACCTTGTTATTTTGGAGCCGTCGTCAAAATCTGTTACAGATCAGTCACTGATGACAAATCATCATGTCAAGTTACAGAATTGAACCGCACGTGCAAATGATGGATGGATATTATCAAAATGGCCCTTTGACGATCAAATTCGGGAACGGTTCAGTAAATACTCAGCTAACCCACCTAAGTCATTGCCGCTGCTAGTGAAAGTGTGCAGGCAGACCTGAGAAAGTCGACTTCTTAGGAGCGTAAGAACAGGCACTTTTCCAGATTTCGTCTTGGCGAATTTTGCGTGGTGGCTTGGGCCTTCACTCGTATAATATCCAAATAACCCATGAGTTAAAAGTTAATGATCACATACGGAGATCAGACTTCGGAGAATTTGTAAGGGGACACCGATTTTGTTTTCAACATCACCCTCAATGGTGAGGCGCGTCTTTGGATGAGTGCCACAAAATTGCCGTATATGGAACGACTGTGATTCTCAGTGTTCCATACAAGGTCGTTTATACCATCATCATCAACGGCGAGTAGTGCCGTTGATAAATAATTTCTCTTGGCACAGATTCAAAGATATGGGCATAGACGACATGTGATTCCCGCGGGGAGGCACTAACCACATGCCACACACTGAACGCCACAACAGATATTCTGCATGAACGATATGAGGATATGGACATTTATGGCGGAGGAGTCATAATGTGGCCAACAAGACTATGCGCTTTGATCCCCCTAGACTTTTTCATGTTGGGTTTTCTAAGACGCAGGTTCGTCCAAACAATCCGTAATAGCCCGATATCTTCAATTTTAGATGGATTTATGCGGCAAATTGGACTATTCGGTGTCATCGCCTTGTAACCACGGCGGACATTTGAGCGATATTATATTTCGTACATAATGGCAGACATGAGACTTTCAAAAAAAGGATGTATTTCCATAATGCCCTACACACAGCCTGCTTTATTACATTTCTATTGGGGATAATTTTTTCTCGTATTAATAAGCTAACACCGTATGTAGCTCTTAATTACCGAATTGGTGAAGAAAATGTTAGAAATTACTGAGAAATATAAATCTTTTCGGTTTTATTCCTTGTATTGACAAGTTTTTTTCTACTGGACAATTTATCTCATTTGTGGCAATTGCAGAACATAGTGATGTGGACCTTGAACTAACTTATCGCCAGATGAGTGTCCTCTCTCAAGCCAGTGCATTAATTAAGACAAAATGTGTTTTAGGACTATTTGAGATGGTTGAGTTACGTTTGTCCGTTTGACTGGCTGAACAACAGGTAAACATTGTTTAAGCTATATAGGTGACGCTATAGTTTTGATATAGTTTTGAAATTAAAAATCAGCAAGATTGCCACGATCCTTCCGAGATCTTCCGCACATAACGACGGATTTGACTGAAATTCATTTTATATGAATAAGTTAAATTTGATACAATAGATATACGAACAATTTGTCAAGGCATTATATGGCTAACATAACTTTTGATGTTGAGGTATAGTAGTGCGCTCCTTCTGTTATCCCCATACAAATGGCTTTGAAACTGAAATATTGTAACTTTCGTCTTCAAGAATCTATCAAAAATTCTCACATTGTAATGTTATCCCGCCCCCAAATTAGGTATGTGATTAGATCAGACAACCAAACACTTCCAGTGTCCTTTTAGCCCATAATTTAGTATTATCACGCCCGATTCATCCAAAATGTAGCAAATAATGATATTTTATATGGTTAGCTATAACTTACAGTTCAGTTATAGTTCGCGCCATCCCGTCAAGTACCCGCAATGAAAATGTTAGTAAACAATGACACATCGTATATATATTTCGAAAGTTGAGCTAAAAGCAATATGTCTTAAATATTAAATGTATGCACGAATCCACATTGCATGCTATAATTTTTTTCCTCTACTCTAGTTCAGTCCCGATATTTTCATGCAAAGTTTCGGATATGACCACTTTTTTATATTGATATTTTGCAGACTATAATGTAACTTCTGAATCTGGAGTAATTTTCTTCGCCTCTTGTGGTACCATCCTATAATAAACCCTAAAATAAAATTTGAACGCAAGAATGTTACCTTAAATACACTTCCTATATCTGAAGCTGTTCATTGCCATAACGTGTTTAAGCAATATTTTTATTTTGAGGATTATGAAAAAAGTTTTAGCGCCACTTGAAAAACGCAGCTTTGTTCAAAGTTTAGGCGCTCCGTTTCCGTCAAAGTTCTCAGCCATATAATTGTGTTTCCTTACTTTGAATGAAATATCAGTAGCAAAACTTCGTCATGCTAATTTCGGAATTGTTCCTTCTCCAGTAATAAACAGACTCGTCGTTTTGTTTTAGTTTTAAATGCGAGTAAAAGCCCTCCACTATGCTAATATGGATTTGGTTATTGTTGAAAACAAATAGCTAACATGTGAAATTAAGTGGAATTTTGTTTATTTTTTTAGTTGTAGCAAGAAATTTAATTACTTGTATTGTTTTCAAATGATGTTATTCGGGTATCAAAACTTTTGTGGTTTTAAAATATGTGTGTGTGTGTTTTTTTTATTAAAATAACCATTAATTTTATGAAATAATGAGTTACCACACGTTCCTTTAAAGAGTTAGATTTTCGGATATATTTCTGGTGCATTTCAACACACAGAAGCAATGCATTTCTGCAGAAACAGGAGATATTACAGAACAAACTTGTATGTAAAGAAATGGTATCAATATATAAAATCAATAAATGTTTTCACAAAGTAGTTCTTCTCGGCCTTTATATTTTAATCGGAAAATATTTTCCTTTTCTAAGTTTTATACTTTTTAAAACTTGGCAAAATCTCAATGCTAGACTAGTCTTGGATGAAATGAGTTAGGACTTGATAACTTAAATTTGTAATTCCGTAATATATTTTCCGATACCCCATGAGAATTCAAATCATACAGATTCAGACAATGTAAATGCTTGATTCAGGAAAAATAAATCCACATGAACAAAAAATATCTACCACTGACAAAGTTTAAATCATATCTGAGCCATATTTTGCCGAATTCTAAAGAATAGAGGAACATTTTGTTTATTTTATTATGTTTTATATAAAATTTTATATTATTTTATTTATGGCAAAGCATACAAATTTCTGAAACGAGGCATGAAGTCATTTTTTTATCTAAAATAAATATAACTAGCCGACCCGGCAAACGTTGCTTTGCCTTAAAATTTTATTTTTATTGGAAATGTTTCATGCCAATCGGTCTATTATAATAAGAAGCGCCTATATTTGCAGAAGAACTTAAAATATGTTCACTCAACCGAAATACAAAATTTTGTTTAAATACCGTTAGCAGGAGCAGAAATAATTGCTTTTTAATTTGTGGTTTGTATAGAAGGTACCACTCCCCATTGTCCAATCCCGTCCATATTTGCAGCAGCACTTAAGACATGTACACCAAAGCGACGTACCAAATTTTGTTCAAATACCGTGAACAGGAGCAGAAATATTGGATATTTAATTTATGGTTTGTATGAGAGGTACCACGCCCCATTGTCCAATCCCGCCCATATTTGCAGTAGCACTTAAGATATGTACATCAAACCTACGCACCAAATTTTGTTCAAATACCGTAAGCAGGAGCAGAAATAATTGATTTTTAATTTTTTGTTTGTATGGGAGGTACCACGCCCCTTTGTCCAATTGGACCGAATTGTAAATCTAAACCATCCCGGGCACAACCCAGATGCATATACAAAAATTTATGCAAAGCGGTCCAGCCGTTCTGGAGTTTTAAGCATCGGAACAAACCACGATTCATTTTTATATACCTAAATACATATACATATATAGATAAAGAAGATAAAAATGGTTACAGATTAAGGGTCATATTAATAATAATTTATTGAACATATGAAGAACGTTTTTGCTATGAAAATTTTGTGGCTAAATTTTCCCAGAAACATCTATAAATATGGTCTTCAATTTTGAAAAGGAATTCATAAAAACCATTTGTTATCGTTTTTCTCGTACCAAACCTTTTAGCAAATGCAGGAAATCAGTATACAGGCGATAATATTCGGGAGCAGATTTACGTTGGTTGAAGCTCCGGCCACAGATGATAATATTGACAATATTTGATGCAACTTCATTGTTCGAGAAAATCATGCAGTGTAAAAACCACAGAAATCACTTTTTCCGTCTTAGAAAAATTACGATTTACCTTAAGCGGATATACCGAATTTCAATCACTGGGACAGACACCGGTGCCTAATTTCAGATTATAAATGTTTTTAGCTAAAGTGATTTCGACGATTTGTACAAAATTCTATTTTGCTGAAGACAGAAGTTACACTAAATTTGGTTTCAGAAATTACATTTATACTGCGGAAAGGTTTAGAAGGCCTTTTTGAACTACGATAATACACCATCACACACTGCATTGACTTTATATGAGTTTTTTGTCAAAAATTCAAATAATTTCAACAATTTTCTAAACTCGAAACCCGATCGCGGGGGAATACCGTTTTGAGTCCATTGAATGGATTCAATCCAAACCGCGGCTCTAAAGGCCATATTTGAAAATGACATTTTGGCATGCCTAGAGGATTGTACTGTAGCGTACTATAGCGTACCGGGGGCAGTACCTTGATGGCGATGTAATGAATTTAGGTGAATACATAAATATTAAAAAAAAAAAAAAATAAATAATAAAATCTGGTCTTAGTTTTTGAACAGTAGTAAATCTAGTGGAAAATCCAAAATTAGCAACCAATTTAGTGATATACCAAAATTAACGGAAATCTTGATACTGGGAACCTTACATTTCAAGTCGAGTCTGTTACGTTATATCGTTGAAATAATGTGGCTTTCTTAGAAAGAAATAAACTGATGTAATTTTCACCGATTTCCGTAAGGCTTTTCATAGAGTTATATAGACAGATATATATTTGTATGCCGTTTTTGTTAATTTTGAATGATAATCCTAATGTTATTTTCTAACCAGCAGCGTTCTTAATTACGCTATAGATGTTAAATGCTATACGGAAGGTTTTATTAAACATGAAAATTCATTGCCCTTTCAAAGAATGAAAGAAGAATTTAACGGGGGCTTCAACTTAAAAATGTACATACAAGTAGAGTGTAAAGAAATTATTTCTAAATATTTTATTTGCGAAACTCTATTGGATTCAGTTACCACATTGCTCGATGTTGAGCATGATTGTTAATTGGTCTTCATCTGGCAGTACGTGGCGGAGCTTTCATGTGTAGATTTTTGAATTACGGGTTTGTTTCGATATTCCTGCCGTCAGGCATGAATTTAAGTGTTTAAATAGATTTTTATAAAACAAATCATGAAATTAATTAACTTTTAACAAATAAGATCAACAAGATGATTCTACTCGCCACATGGTCAGGCATCATATGATGAAATTGCAGTAAAAATTCCGCAATAAGCTGATTTCAGGAAACTCAACATATTTCGTTGGCCCCCAAAATCTTTTGAATTTACTGCACCTGATGTTTTCTTGTGAGGTTATTGCGAATAGGAAGTTTACAACAAAATTAACAAATTGGGATAGTTTAAATCAATTTAAATTAATATAATTCTCACTACAGCCCTCTTAACAGTAATAAATAAGGCAATGACATGTGTCATCATCGGGCATGGGGGTCATATAAATTCAAAGATTTTTAAAAGAAATTAAAAACATTCAATAAAAATATGTTAGTTTTAAAATGAGTATTGGAAAATTTATTTATGTGAATTACAAAAAAAGTTGGTCGAATTTCTCCATGTAACCATTATAGGGTGGTACAGTCTTTGTTAATTTATTGCAAAGTAAAGAGGTGAATCAGAAAAACTTCATTTTGAAATAGTCAGCATGCAGTTCCATTGCCTCAGCAGGGTTTAAAATCTGTACCACTAGTTCTGAATTATTACCATGTTATCTTGCATGGAACCAGCTTTTGTTTCAAAGTAGTACAGGGCTTGCTTCAAAATAGCAATTAGGGGACAATTATATACAAAGACCAAAGACCAGGCTTTTAAAGTACTATCGAAACTTGGTGTGACGAATTGGAGGAGAAGCGCAGAAGATCGAAGTGATTGGAATTATTTTCTACCTTTTATTTTCTACTTAAGAAGAAGAAGAAGAAGAATAAGAATAAGAAGTTAAAAACCAAAGTTGTTTGTGTGCACGCGAACTAGGTCTATAATATGGAAATACTAGTTTCGGTGGGGTAAATGTTCGGCAAAAATTTAACGGCCAGAAAGAGACGTTTAAGGCATTAGGTATATTTTGACAAAATGTGTTTCAGGACTTTTTAAGTCGAGTTAGCCAAGCCCATTTTTCTGGCTTTATGAAACTTCAGGCAGCTTAATGTTTTGCCAGATCGTAGCAGACGACTGTAAATATGCTGTAACGCTCTACCTCTTCTTGTATCTTCGAAACAAATTGATCGATTTTCCGAAATTAAGTTTTAAGCCGCATTCGTTGAAGGGAGTAATTGGTGTATAATGCTTGGCGGAATTTGTACAATTTGGCAAAATAACCACGCTCATTACTCGCAAATAGCCGATTCAATCTATATATCTTTAGCTTCATATGTCTCAGTATGTTGAACCGAATTTAGTCAAATTTGGTACGTGTTCAGAGTTTGCAAAGTAGTTTCTCAGAATGAAAATACACCGTATTCCCACAGTTCCTTGGGTACCTCGCACAAAATGGACTGATTTTCAGAAATTCAATCTGTCTTCTGAATTTTCTAATTAATGCATTGCATTAGTCATGATTTTTGACCACTGTGTTGATTTACATTTTTATGCAAAACTTGAAAAACTTCGACCAAGTAACCACGTCTTTTCTGGTACCTCCCCATACAAATGACCACACAAGGTGTGTTCCAAAAATAAGGCGAATTTTTCAAACTTCGCGGGCTACGTACATTCTAATTTTGATTATTATTTTTTTTTTGTGTTGGTACACTCGCTTCGAAGGTATGTTGAATGTTTTATAATAAATCATATTTAATTTGTTTGTGGGAGGCATAAATAAGACAAGCGTTTTGCGTGTTCGCCGATTTTCTGCTATCGAAGAAAATGGTTCAAAGAAGTTGCATCAAATTTCGTGTAAAAAATTGAATTAAGTGTTGAAAAAGATTTGAAATGTTGACAGTGGCATACGGTGAGAGTACTCTGAGTCAAAAAAATGCTTACAGGTTGTACAAGCTTTTCGCAGAAGGCCGAGAAGATGTGAATGACGATGCTCGCTCTGGACACCTCAGCACTTCAACAACCGATGAAAACGTTGAGAAAGTGAATAAAATTGTTATGGAGAATCATCGAATCAAAATTAGAGAAGTTGCTGAGGATGTCGGCATATCGGTTGGCTCATGCCATGCAATCTTTTCTGAAATTTTGGGCATGAAGCGTGTGGCAGCGAAGTTCGTTTCAAAATTGCTGAATTTTGACCAAAAACAACGTCGCATGAACATCACTCAGGAATTCTTAAATGACGTCAATGATGATGCAGATTTGCTTAAAAGGGTCATAACTATTGACGAATCATGGATATATGGTTATTAAATCGAAACAAAAGCCCAATCATCTCAATGGAAGAGTCCAGGAGAGGCAAGACCAAAAAAGCACGCCAAATGTCAAGATTTTGCTCACTGTTTTCTTCGATTACCGTAACGTAGTGCCTCAGGAGTTCTTACCACATGGTCTTACGGTAAATAAGGAGAACTACCTTGAAGTTATGCGCCGTTTGCGTGAAGCAATATGAAAAAACGGCCGGCATTGTGGAAAAAATTCATGGCTTTTGCATCACGATAATGCACCTACTCACTCATTTTTGCTTGTAAGAGATTATTTGACCAAAAACAACACCGTTATCATGCCTCAGCCACCGTATTGATCAGAGTTGGCCCCCTGCGACTTTTTCCTGTTCCCAAGATTGAAGAGACCAATAAAAGGACGGGAGGAGATAAAACCCGAATCGCCGAATACGCAAAACACTTGTCTTATTTATGCCTCTGACAAATAAACCAAACATGCTATATGGATGAAACCGTCAACGTATCTTCGAGACGAGTGTACCAACATAAAAAAATGATAATCAAAAGTCGAATGAACGTAGCCTGCCAAATTTGAAAATTCGCCTTATTTTTTTAACACACCTCGTACACTTCAATCTATGCATTCTTAGCTATATATCGTGCAAACAAGTCTACTGAATTCAATCAATCGTACGTTTGCTAAACTAAATTCTGAGAATGAAAATGGGCGACATAGCTACCTGCCTTCTTTTACCTCCCATGCAAATTGAAATATATTTTAGAGTTTGATTTCCCGCCTTAATTCCTAATTTGTATAACTTAAATTGGTCATAATGCTTAGTAAAATGTGAATAAATCGAACAGATATTGATGCCTTCTCTGGTACCTCCTAAACAAATTACCTAATCTAACCCGACTGTACGTACATAGGTACGCTTTTTTCAATAGGCAATACAGAAGAATTAGTGGGATCTCTATAATTTTTAAGAAGAGGACTTCAAAATACGTTTCGATATGAACTGATATGAACAGTTTCTTTCCGACATCACTCACACTTTTGTAAGAAAGCAGAAGGACGTTAATTACATGTATATGGAAGTCAACTATCTCGATTGAAATTTTTGTACTGGTTCGCCACTGAGAGGAAATTCGATCTCTTAGGAAAGAAAGTGAGGTCTGAATGCAGCATCAATTAATGTGATCTCAAATTTAGTATGCCAATACTTTTATTCGCATTTTCCTTCAGAGGATTTTTAATGTGGCTCCTTCTAAACTTTAACTTTTAAAGCGTTGTTTCTGATTTCTGATGTCACCATAAATATTGTAGCATTTATCGTTTTGTAGAGTCATACTCTTTGTCGAAATTCGATGTACTCGTATACTGCGTATATTCTGTTAAAAAAGGTCGGGAATTGGTCAATAAAAAACGGGTTATTTATTATTTCTTCAAATTCATTATAGACCTCTTTGGAAATAATACACTTAAGCCGGCGAATAATCCAGTCATCAAATCATTCTTGAAGTGCGTTTTCCAGAAAAGACTTTGGTTCTCATTGCAAATTCCGTTTTGTGCCTTTCATCGACTAAAAACGAGTGCCTCGAAATGGTAATTTAAGGTTTGGAAGGAGAAAAAAGTCAGCCGGAGCCACACCTGTTGAGTACGGTGGTTATTCAATGATACTCGTATTTGTTGAGTTTTTGACCATATATTAGTTCACAACGATAACCTTGTGAGATGGTGCGTCATCGTGATACAAAAATCGCAAGTTTCTTTCCACAAATTTTTATTTTTTCAACGAATTTGATCTCTCAAAGCCGTGTGACAACGGGATAACAGTCCCAATTTACTGTCTGGACCTCCTGCAAAGAATTGCGATTGCACAATGCCGTGATAATCAAAGAAAACAGGCAACATTATATTGACGTTTGATCGACCTTAACGTCGTTCCAAAGCTTGTTGAGTGGTTTGCATGCCAAGCTCATGTACCCCCACGTCTCATCGCCAGTAATATGGAATTGGTGAATGAGTTATGCGAATGAGTTTTTGAAGAAATGTAGAAAATTTGTCGGGCAGCAATGCGTTTCATATCCAAACACTCGTGTAAAATGTACGAATTGATTTGTGAGGCATAGATAGCTCAGCGGCTATTTTTAAAAGTTAAATGGAAATATTTAGTCAGCATTTCCTTAATTTTATGGATGTTAACTTTAATTGAAGCCGCTGACGCCCAACCAGAGTGAGGCAAATCTTCCACCGCATCTCGGCCGCTTTTGAATGCACTATATTAAAGTCAAATCCCCGTAAGCCTTCTGTGATATTTCCACCGATTCAATACACGAAATTCCATTTGGAATAGAAAATGTAGATTAAATTCTTTGTTCGATAATTTTATCCATTGTAAAAGTCTCAAAAGACACTTGAGATGATGTGACAAAATCAAGCACTGTAAAGAGACCGAATGATAGATCACGCTCAAACTCTGCGTTAGCTTAGTTTGTCACTGCCCACGCAGTGATAGAAAGGATTTTGACAATCTTATTTTGTGGACTTTTTAAATTATTAATTCCTTGTACTTTCTTGGCAGGAAATTCTATGAACAAATACTAAGTTATTGTTCCTTATTGTGTTCCCTGTCGTTTAATAAAAAAAAAATATCAGCAAATTGCGTGCAAGTTTTCAAATAAAAATATTCTCAATTTTTTTTTTGGAGGAACCCAATGAACCATTAACTCCATCCCTAAAAATCTCTTTATAGTGGAGTTAAGCTGTGTTAAGTATTGTAAAAGCAATCGGTTTCATTGAAAACCTATTTTTTCTTAAATTCCCTTATAAAATCATGAAGTTTATGGTACCAAACAACGTTTCATAGTTTGTGTAACTTTTTCCTCTTCCATTTTAACTTCTCCTCAGTTAGATTGGCACAGTGTCCATAGTTTAGTTCATTTGTAGCCCGTTATTTTATTTCCAACTTTAACTTTTTCGTTTTCTCTATCGTACTCTTGGTTTTATTTGATTTTCAGAGTTTTACGAACAAATTTGTCGTTGCGTTTATGAATGATTTATGACTTCTGTCCCATTTAGTCTAGAATTGTAGAAGAAATAAGCGATGACATGTGTATGTATGATCGTATGGTAGTAAAATTTGTGTCCTTTGGCCATGATGTGCATACAGATGGCATACTGATGAACGGAATATAGATATTGTTCCAGTCGTAAGGTGATAAGTTTGAATGGGATGGAATTCTATTTAACTCGAAAAGCAAAACTGGAAAAATAATGAAAATTTAATACGATAATCTAATATTTTTGAAGTAATACTTCTTATGGGAGCGTTTAGAATCTGAATTGGCTATTTTTTGTGACCGAAGGAGCTGGGTGCTGGTGTACGTGTCATTGGGTGTGTGGTCTTGGTCTTGCCTTAGTATTGGTGAAAACGTAACATCATACATGAGAGAATAAAACGGATATTTCTTCGTTTGCTAAACTAAATTTTCTTTCGTCTATTTATGTCTTGGATTGGAGTCAACTCGAAATTTTAAACAAATTAGTTTTTAACCTCACGTGTGGTTCTGTGGAATTTAAGTTATCCCAATAGCGAAATTCATATCTTGACAGACCTTCCATTAGGCAGGATATCAAAGACAACACCTAGACGGAAGATTTTGTGTTATCCTCTTGAAGGTACGCAGAGTAACATTGGCCAGCAATGCTATCCTTTCCCATTATACATAGAGGGCTTTATATCAAGTCTGTCCAAGAACACTTAATTCCACTAATTAAAAATAAATCTTGATGAATATTATAACGTACTGTTGTGTATTAAATCCATGATGTGGTATATTCAATTCTAACTTTCCTCTTCTTGGTGTGTTTTAAATTTACATCGATAACACTGCCATTTAAATTCATGGTATGCAAGTTGCTGGCTGCAAATGCTATCCGCTGAACTGCAGCACATTAAAATATAACAAATCTAAAAATAATCTTATCTTTCGGCATCTATTGGAAGATGCGTAATAATTTAGTAGTTGAAACGGAAAGCCCTTAAGCATAGAAGATAGTCTGACTAAAAGTGTAAACCTTGAATCATGAAAATTGATGCGTTTATCGTCCTTAGGCGCGACGTCAGAATGTAATTTTCTTTCAAGTGGGAAAATAAGGTTGAGAGTGGTTCAAAATGGTGCTATTATCCACCTCAAAGGTTTGAAGGTATATCAGTTGGAAGTGTCCATTCCTCTTACAGCATTGGCTCGCGAAAAAAACCTATTTTTTTGGAATTTGCATTTTTAGGGGAGGAAAAAACTGTATGGTAAAAATGGCAGAAAAATTGTATCATCAGATAACAAAAAGAATTAAAACTAAGGTCTTCAACATTATGCTGCACATTCTTCTCACATAATAAGAATAATAGCTTTAAGTTATACTAAGAGTTGAAGGGGGACGGAAATAGTATTATCTGAAGCTAAAATCAAGATGCTGCCTTTGTATACTCGGCTTTTATATGAACGTATAGTCGCGTTCAAAAAAGGACATTTTTGAAAAGTTTACTTTTAAGCAGCAGAACAAGGAAAAAAGGTGAAAGAAAAGTGAAACCTGCGTCATCAAATTGGGTGAATAAATTTATCTTTTAGCGTGGGTATGAATTTATAAAAACATAAAACAATTAAGACAAAAATGATACCCCGCTCGAGTTAACGACTCGCATTGGAATCACCAAAATTAATGTGGGCGTTACTGCGGCTATTTGAAAATTACGTTTGGTTCATCCCACAGCGCCAGTTTTGCTTACCAAAACTGACCCACTGGACATATTATTGTATATCACAATCACAATCTTCATACTAAGTTTGAGAATGGATTAAGGTCGTTTCGGCCTTACCAGATACCTTTTGGTGCAGCAGATAAAATTATTTTTAAATGCACCAGCTATCCTGAGAATATTAGGTGTAAAACGGGTAATCAGGGGACCGTCCTAATAAAAATGACTGGAGCTAAAACCATCAATGAATTCCTCTTAGGTCGTACGCAATGTTAGGAGGTATTTTTAAATTCGTTCTTTTAAGATATAAATAAGGCAGGATAGGGCGATAAATGGAGTCAAGTGACGGAAATTGAAGCCGTGAAATTAGAAGTGTGGATAATGAAAATACAAAACTATCGATTTCGGCCAGGAAATAATTGGTCAAAAATTGAACCAGATTAGACTTGAAGATTGAAACTGTAAACACCAAACTTAAGTTGTACATTCCTCTTGCGGCATGTTCCCATTTTAGTAATGGATTTTACGTTCTTTTAAGATATAAATATGGAAGGAAGTGGGCATAAATTGAGCCAAATAGCAAAAAGTGAAGCCAGGAAATTGGAAGTATGCCTTCTCTCGAGGATCATATTAAAAATACAAACTTTTGAATTCGAATAGGAAATAATTGATTAAAAACTGAAGCAGACTAGATCTGAAAGCACAACGACCAAGTTTAAGTTGCATATTCCTCATGCATCATGTTCACACTTTAATAATGGATTTTACGAAATTTTCATGGAAAATTCATACAAAAGAAGGAACAAAAACGATGCTATTTTCTAGGCCAAAGATCTGCAGTGGCAAATAAAATAAGTTGTATTGAAAACAAGTTGTAAAACAAGAATTTTTGAATTACTAGGAGCTCAACCGGATGTGGGACAAAAAACTGGCACTTCTCTGCCTAAACCGTTGAAGTCAGAATTACAGAAATTGGCGAAGTGAGTAATCCGACAGTGATAAATAAATTGCGGAGGAATTTAACTTCTGAATTATTTTTTATTTAAAATATGGAAAATCACGCTTACGAAGTTTGCTAGTATACCATAGTGATATAAAATCCATCATAACCTCTTAATAATTTTGCGATTTAGAGACATTATGAAAACATTATTTTAGAGACCTGATATATAGTCATCTATGCGCAATGAGAGAGAAAGCCCAGATCTACAGATCTCCTGGAGTATCGTGCGTATCGTGCGTAGGTGATCTTTGGTCAACCATCCACCATCCTTGTGATGCTATCCGGCTTCTTGCTGAAGCTATGGCTAATTCAATTACATTTTCTACGTCTTATTTATGTTAGTATAGGTTTCTCGTTGGTTCGGTTCCAGAGATTCGTGTTGCTGATATTGTCAGGCCAAAATATCCTAAATATGATTTTGAGACACTTGTTGATGAATACCTGTAGCTTTTGTGTGATGGTGTTTGATGCCAGCCAGGTTTGACTTTCATACAACAAAGTTGATTTTACACATGCACTGAATATTCTATTCTTGGTTTGTCAGGATATATATGAGCTTCTCCATGCTGATTGTAGTCTTTCGAATGCCGCTCTTTCTTTATTGAACATGTTATTTACGCCTGTTTCTGCGCCGCCATTTGTTGTTACTGTACTACCTAAATAGCAGAAACTATCTCCGTATTCGACTGGTTGGCCTTTGCTAACGTTGTTGATCTTCATCGTTTTGGGTTTCTTGATATTTATCTCAAGTCCAACATTGCGCGCTAGTCTTTCCAGGTCTTCTAATTTCGTTTTCATGTTGCAGTTCTTGTACGAGAGTAGACAAATATCATCCATATCCTCGAGTTGGCGTGAAAGACCCCATGTAATTCCTCTTCTCCCTGACTTCACTCATGATATCATCCAGCACTATGGTGAAGAGTTGAGGTGACAGAGGGCATCCTTGCTTTACTCCAGCGTTAGTGTGAAATAATTGGCTGATGTTCCCGCTGTGAAGAACTGAGTGTTCTGCATCCCCATACATAGCTCTAATGATTCGAGTTAGTTTCTGGTGTACTCCTTTTCTTCTCAATGCTTTCCATATGGAAATCCACCAGATGGTATCAAAGGCTTTCTTGAAATCTACGAACTGTAGATACGAGCGCGCCATTCTGGGGATCGTTCTATTATGATGCGTAGAGTGTTGGCCTGATCTGTGCTTGTATATTATACATGGTGTTAAACAGAGTAATTCCTCTCCAGTTTTTGCAATCTTTCAAGTCGCCACTTTTCGGTAACTTTATAAATATGCCTTTTTTCCAAGTTGTAGGCAGCCCTCCTTCCTTCCAGACTGATGTGAAGGGGGTTACAGAAGTTCAGCTTTGGTTTCGATTTGAACGCGTAGAATTTCAGCTGGTATTTCATTTTCGTCTCCTGCCTTATTATTTCTCATTTTATTTTATTTTATTTATTTTTAAGTTATTTTCTGCAGGGCTGCTGTTTTCCATTTCGTTGTCTTCAGTAGTTGCATCTATGACGACGTTACTAATTTCTTCAAAATGTTCTCTCCATTCTCTCCATGCTGCGTCTGTGCACCGTTGTTTGTTAGTAGTGCACCATTGCGATCCGCGATTGCTTGGCTCCTGCCACACCTTCGTCTGGAGTAGTGCATATTTTCTTACCCCTTCTTAATTGTTTTATCACCTAAAAGTGAAAACTACAAAAAATGACTTTTCATAGCGAGCCTATGTTGCAAGAGAGGTGCTGATATTCATTTTTATATTCCATCACCTGTTTCATAAAAATATGAATGGCGAAAAAATCATCTATGCAAGAGAGAGAAAACACACTTCCAATTATGTCAATCTAGCTTTTATCGCTTATTATGGGTAATAGGAATCACATTGATAAATTCTCACCTCTATTTTGTCTCTTGGAATTGCGAATGTCTACAATATTATGCTTACTTCGAGCCTAACCTCTAAGGAAGATGAATGTAATCATTTTTATGGTTTTAAATTAAACAATGTAGGTAGGTCAGGGGTATTATTTAGCCGGTTATCCACCTATCCATTTTCCACCTCTAAAAGCACGATTTTGAAAGCTACTTTCTTATAGTGTCTTTAGTCTGGAAAAAGAATACAGACACCAATTTTCGTGATTCTACTTTTAACTATTTGATTTGGTCGATTGTACCAATTTGGCGCCTAGATTTACTTCAATATATATGAATTTCGAAAAAACCCTTCTTATCGCAAGCATACTCTGGAAGAGCAATATGGACGCCAATTTCCATGATTCTAGCTCTGATAGGTTGAACTGAGTGTTAGTATCAGATTTGTCATCTGTTATTATACTATAGAAGGCTAAATTAGGCTCCAATTTTCACGATTCTACTTCTAACCATTTGAGTTGCACGATGAATCAGATTGGTCCCCTTTTTCCCCCATATTTAAACCTGAAAGCACGAATTCTGAAAAATTCTGTCTTTTCGTGTACTTACTCTAGAAGGGGAATGTACACATCGATTTTCATTGTTCTTGCTCTAGCTGTTTGAGCTGGGCTACGATATTGGCTTTGTCACTTTTTACTATTAAAACTATGAATTTTGAAAAATCCCTTCTAGAAGAAGAAGATGCATTCCAATTAGTTTTCCCCCTTTTACTCCTAAAAGTACGAATTTTAAAAAATCCTTTTTCATCGTAAATCGACTCTATAAAAGATATGTATATCCAAATTTTTATGATTCCGTTTTTAAACGTCTTAACAAGCCGCTTGGTCGTCAGTTAGTTAGTCCAGAAGGAAGTGCCAATAGTACCAAGCATATTTACCAAATAGTGTTTCATAATATTTTAAGTCGATTGAGCGATGTCCGTCTATCTGGCTGGCTAGGAGACACATATCGTGTCTATTACTTCTCGTGGCTATATCGTAAATCTCTATGAAACATCTAAAAAATGTACCAGATCGTAGACTGGGATAGTAAATGGCTTATGTGGGTTAACCTCTTCTGCCACTAATTTTCCAAAATTCCGTTTTTACCCTTTTACCCCTAATAAGTAGGCAGTAACTCCACATAGACCAATTAAACATTCCTCTTCTAATGGCTTCCGTACAAATGACCGATTTTACTAGTATATTTTTATGTTCACATCTTTTATTCAGTTAAATGAAATTCAGTTTAATTTGCTACACGTTATGGGTTTACTATGAATGATTTGGGGAAGAAAATGGACCGCATTGTCACGCCCATTCTTGTGCTTTCCTTACAACTTGGCTTATTTCCCGAAATTCAGTTTTTCACCTGTAATTTCTAATCGGCAGAGAGAAGCAAGCAAAATTTTGTTAACCTAAATGTTCCTCTGTAATGCTTTGTAAAACTTAAAAAATTGACACATTACATATTCCCCTTTTGCTACCCGCCATACAAACTGAACGATTTTCTAAAATTCAATTCTGTTCCCTGTAACTTCCAATTTGTAGACTGCACCGACTTAGAATTTTAATCATTATATTGATTTGTATTCTGTGGTAAAATCAAATCGACCAAATAACAACTTCCCTTCTGGTACCTTCCCTACAAATGTCCAGTTTAACCCATATATTATTTGCTTCATATCTTTCAAACAGTTGCACATGATTCGGTCAGATTTGGTTCACATCATGTGTTTGATAAACATAGTTTGGAGAATGAAAATGAACTGC
Organism: Philornis downsi; assembly: GCA_019455685.1. Classification (NCBI taxonomy): domain Eukaryota; kingdom Metazoa; phylum Arthropoda; class Insecta; order Diptera; family Muscidae; genus Philornis; species Philornis downsi. The sequence continues at coordinate 793,310 of JAHXMU010000335.1, read as the reverse complement.
ATCAATTTTTCGAAATTTTATATTTCCCTTGCAAATACTAATTCGAACACTGCAGTGTCTCAAAACATTCTTGTTGGGATTAAATTACAATATTTAGTTAAACGTAATAAAATGGGACTTATAACATCTTTCTTTTAAGTACATCCCCTATAAATTAATTTAACTCATATTTTCCTTGGTTTTTATCCCTGGTTCCATTGCACTACATTCTGTATGATTTAACAGGCCTCAGACGTTAATTAAACTTAGTTCTTCGTATGTGGAATGGCCACTTACCTTAGGGTACCTCCAATACAAATTAACTGATTTGGCAAAAGTGTTTTTTAGGATTTCTAAGCTTAAGACCGTAAGTTATAATAAGTGAGTTAAACAATTCTGCTTTCTTTATTGTTCGCTAATTCGGGTCAACAAATATAACGAGTTACCACGCCCCTTCTGGCACTCCGCACAATTTTGCAACAACACGATAAGACGTTGGGTGAAGATATATGTAAGTCTGACTGACTAAGGATTGAAATTTCTATGCTGGTATATACAGGGGTCGGCGCTCAAAGTGTTACTAATTCGAAATGGTGTAATTACTCGTGTGTTAATTTTGATGTTCTTTTTTTTTAAAGCTTTAGTATATTGTAGAAAATTTCTAATTTTGAGAAAAATATGTTATTGTTCGATATAGCTGCCTTTAGAGCGGATAATAGCATTGAGTCTATCTGAAAAGACTTCAGAGGCTGCACGATTGGAAACCGATTGTGGTTTGTCTCATTCTCGGTGAATGACCGTTTCATATGTTTTGATGATACTTTAGGGTTTAAGCCGGAGGAATATGGTGGCCATTGTTGTGAAGAACTGAAGCTTAGAACTGTTTCTTGTAAAAAACGTTGGGTTTCTTGTGGAAACATCCAGTGGTTGCTACTGAATTGTTTACATGTCTAAGATAACAGACAATCGTTTAAAATCGTTTCACGGCAGTTTTGTTGATTTACCTCTACGACCTGTACTAAAGTAGGCGCTTGTCTTCGCAGAGCAAATCCTTAGTCTAAATTGTCATTTGATTTGCTCTCTAACCATACACGAACGTTCTATTCGTTTACATGTTGGCGAATCGTAAACATCAGAAAAGGTCAAATTTTTAATTACGTGCTCTATGCTGCGAGAAAACATATTGAAATTTTTCGCCAATTGAGCTGCGCTTTTTCGTAGATTACATTAAAATCAGGCCTTCGCCTTTTCAACCATTTCTGGCAATGACGTTAGTTTTGGATGTCCACTTTCATGGCGTTTCTGATGCTATGGACACCAATGTGACGTGTAATGGCCAGGTACCCAAACATTTTGTTCGCACATAAATTTCGTAGCAATGACTGCCGCAGATTTTCCAGCTAAATATAAAACAGTAAAACTCTGGCATTTGAAATTCAATTTCGTTAACTATGTTAATTGCGACTTAAAATGATGTAAACGTAGAAATGTAAACAACATAACAGATTTAAATTTGTCAAAAAATGAGTGCGCTGGCATTAGCGAGTTGTTTGCTACAGCATTTACCGTTTGGAAAGACTTGGAGCACCTACCGCTGTATATAGATTTCATGATTTTTGACCAAAATGTTTCACATCAAATAATCGTTTTAAATCAAGTGGGAAATTCAAACTCAAATTCAAGAATTCAAAATTCCGAAAATGCTGTTTTGCTGTCTCCCTGATGGATATTTATTATTATACCTCCGGAATAATTTTTTAAAAGACACATCTTTTATTCCTCTATTCTATAAATTGAAAAAAAAAAATCTGTATGGATTTAATCGTGTTAAAGCAATTTTTTAACTTATCTTTGCAAATCACCCGCATTAATTCCAAAACTTACAACTGTAATATTAAAGCTAACAATTGTCTTAATATCCGTTATCGTGCCGTTTACATATATATTGTATTGAATTAAATCCATTTCCAAATCAAGGCGCCATATTTTTTTTTTGTTTTTAGTATTTTTCTTATTTATTTTCCACTTTACTTTCCACACTTTTTGTTTGCTTAAAACGTTAAGATGGTGTTCAATTAAGTATTTTTCCTTTCGAAATATCGAAGAAAACTTATGCATGCGAAAACGCAACATTCACAAGCGTCACGAAAACTTTCGCTGTGATAACAAAAAAAATCTCAATCATTGATTTGATGATTTTCATTTGCAGACATAAACATCATTTTCATTTCCATTACCCGAAATCAGAGACTTAACTGCCTGCCATTAGACGATTTCTTTAGTTTTCAACACTTTACACTTTAAATGGTAACGAAATTGATAGACGACGCACTTGTTTTCAAATTTCTTTTTCTTTTCACTTCGTGCTGTTACAAAACCAGAATTTTCTTTTCTTGCACATGCAGTGATTGGCTTTTTTTTTTGTTTTGCTGTACTTTGCGGCTTATTTTTCGTACGCAACTTTTCCGCACTCTGCCACTTGCATTTTATTTATCATTTCGCTCTCGATGACACCAACACTTTAATGGTATTTACGCATTTTCTTCTTCACTTCCTCGTTAATGTGCGCGCAAATTTATGACTGTTTTCTGCCGTTTAATAGACTTTTCCACGTCGAGCGCCAAATTGCAACTGAAATGAAAAGTTGAATGGCATAAAACACAGCATCAGACGACGTATCCAACAATGAATCCAAAGTATCCAACAAAAACACACACTCGCACATACACACACATGTAGTGTGCATGTTGGGAAAACATGCACAGAAGTTTAACTGGCGTTAAGCGAACAATTTTCCTTAACGTTTTCCAGTTTCTCATTCACACATGCGGAGACTCTGTTGTACACTCATCTTCATTTCCTCAATGTTAGTGTTAACAGTGACGGCTTTCCCCTTTAATTAATGCTAACATAACAACTGTTAGTTTTGTGGGGAAGACGAATAATGTATACATTAACTTTGGGAACTGTTGTTAAGCAGTGGTGAGTTTTGTGAGTGTTGACCATTCATGTGTGTGGGGGATTTGAAGGGAAATGGGGAAATGATTTTCAATTCTGCTAAGTGCCTAAGAAGTTAAGGCTCATACTAAGATCGTTCAGGTGGAAAGTGTTTTTTTTTTACCATGTTACGATCGGGTACTACCTTCTTAAGCTTTTGAATCCCAAAACTGCTATATATACCTAACTTAAACTTAAAATTGTTTAACATGTATTTAAAATTGTTGTTCATTAATAACTTAAATTAATCAGTTATGCAAATTCTGATTAAAAGAAGAAAATTGTCATAAAAAATAGTCAAAAGAGTTTACATTGCTTTAGTGGTTCTGCTGAAAAGGCAGTGAAAAGGTGTCAGAAACAACAGCATTTCTTCCATGACAAAATCATGTTATATTCATCAATGATTATTCAAATTTTCACCACTTCTAGATCACGAGTTGCAGGTTTTTTCAACTTCCCTGGATGCACCTTTTCTTTTTATTGTGTAATTATTAATTAGTAGGCTGCAGTAATCTAAATTGTATGCCTTCGTAATCCTTCATAATGCTTGAGAAAATTTGTGTAAATTGATCCTAAAACCACACCCTTTCTGGCGCATCTCATACACATTACCTAATTTAACCCATGCACAGGGTGTCGGTTGGAAAGGTACACTACTTTGTTTTGCCGCCATTTTGGCAAACATTAGTCTTGACAGTTCATATTTAGCAGTCGTGAAGTAGAGATGTGGCAAATTTATTATGGAAAGATATTCGATAAACCAACGTGTTTTAATCGTTAAAACATTTTATCAAAATCAATCATCGATTACTGTGACGATCAGAAAGTTACGTGAAATTTTTGGGAGAAACAGCGTGCCTGCAAGACGAACTATTTATCGAGTAGTGAATGATTTCGAAGATAGAGGGTCTGTAGCTGATAGAACCAAGCATGGACCACAACGTACTGCAAAATCGGCTGAAAACATTACTGCCGCTCAAGAAAGTGTTTAAAACAGGAGCATGTTCTTCAAAGAACAACTTTGGGCACAATTTTGAACAAGAATTTGCATTTGTTTCCATTTAAGATTCAGTTGACACAAGAGCTTCTTTAGCCGCCGTACGTATGCCATGACAACCCCGATTTTCATGAAAAAGTCATAATGAGTGACGGAGCACATTTTCATTCGAATGGATATGTGAATAAACAGAATAGTCGGTTCTGGGCAATGGAAAACCTCAAATTATTCATCAGTCACCTTTGTATCCATTAAAAGTGACAGTCTGGTGTGCAATTTGGTCAGGAGGAATCACTGGAACTTACTTCTTTGAAACTGAAAACGGCGTAATGGTAATTGTCAATGGGGAGCGATATCGTGATAGGATTGAAAACTTTTTAACGCCACAACTGTATGCTTTGGGCTTGATTAAGATGGGGTATCAACCAGAGGGTGCCACATCGCATACAGCCAGGATTACACTGAAATTACTGCGAGACCTCTTTCCACAACAAGTTATTTCAAGAAATAGCGATGTTGATTGGCCTCCATGGTCGCATGATTTGACTCTTTCGGACTTCTTTTTATGGGGATATCTGAAAAGCAAGGTTTACGCAAACAAACTAGAAACGCTTGAGCAACTCAAACAAAATATTCGTCATGAAATCAATGAAATACTGCGTGAAATATGTGAGAATGTAATGAAAAATGTGCTCAAAAGGGCTCGCATTTGTGAGGCTAACAGGCGGACATTTATCTGATATTGTATTCCACATAATTACCGACAATAAATAAAACATTTATCAATATAATATCCATTCTCTTTCATTTAATCAAAAATTATAAACAAACAAAGTAGTATATCTTCCCGACGGACACACCGTATTTCTGAATCCACACCTTTTATTTCGTTGGACTAAATTCAGCATAATTTAAAACGCATCAGGCTTCTGGTAACTTAGTAAAGCGAACAAAATGGGGCTACATTGCCACGCCCCTTAGAGTACCAACTACACAAATAGTCGCGTTTAGCAAAAAATCAATGCTTCTTAAATAAATTCCAAGTGGAAAGTTATGATTTTGCTTCTTTGAGAAATATTTGGTGAGAAGTGAATAACTCACCACAACCCTTCTGGCAATCCACGTGATGTTCCACGACTGTTCTTTCCAATTTATTACATTTAAAATTATTTTAGCACTTTGAAAATAAGTTTGATTTCGAGGTTATTTCCCATCTTACAGAGATAGGCTACATTATTCGTAATGAAATTATATGTCTACAGCGTAGAGAACGGAACTTGCGCATTGTTGTAAATACTACATGTTAGATTTTGTGCATTCCTTTTGCGGTGCCGGCATATGTTTTGTAAACATGTTGTTAGTGCAGTTAGGGTTCGAGTTGGATGTTGCTGCTGGATGTCTACTGATGCCTCCTTCAGTAATTTTTCTCTTGCTTTCTTGTCGATGTGTTGTCAATTTTGTTTTTGGCTTAACTAGAGCTCGTTACATTCAAACAAGGTTATGCACTTTGACAGCAAACACGAGAATATTTTTTGGCATAGTTAGCACTGCTGCTTTGTGTCTGTGTCTGTGATATCAGTTAGTAAATGGAATTCTATTCAATGTGTGTGTTAGCTTGAAAGTGTGGACACATTTGTGCTACCTCAACTTGAAATGTATTGTGGCATCAAATGGGGAGTTGTGGCCAAAGAATACAAGCGAAGCAAAACATGAAATATAATAATGAGGTTTATGTACTTTGAGTGGGAACAACTTCTAGTGCATACTGAGGTTCCCGTTGGATATTTAATGATTTCAATTAAAGTTTCTATCCAAAAAGAAAACTGTATACTAAGCAGAATGAGATTAGCAAAACAGAAACTAAACGACCGGAATTCTTGTGTTGTAGCATTTTCAGATTCCTTAAGTTTTCTACTTTGCATACATTTAGATGCCATGAAATGCGCGTGGAGGAATTATTAAATTTCTTCAAATAGGCCAATTTGTATGGGAGGTACCTTAAAGCGTGTAACAATACATTCCATTTCCAGTCTACGATCCTACTTTAACAAACGCTGGTGAGGTAACAAATCTCACTAAATGAAAAATGTTGCATAAACCTAAGAATGTAACGGAATGTTTTGGACATATCAAAGGAAGCAACAATGCGTTGGCACGCATTATAAACTAAAATAATGGAGACAAAATTTAGATTACTGCATTCAACGATTTAGAAGTTACAGGGGAAAAAATTTAATTTTGCCAATTCGGTTAATTTTATTGGGATGTGCCGGGGAGGGGAAGATCGATAAAGTCCATTTTTAATCCCAGGCTACGATCTGTTAAAGTATTAGGCTATGCCGAGTTTTAAGAAGTTTCATAAAGGTAGAAAGGCATCGCCCAATTGGCTTAATGATTTATGTAACGAAGTTACTTTTTTCTTTAGACGCTTCCTTGTGGCTGTTACACTTTTGGGGTTTGGAATGATATACATATATCTTCATTCACCGATAACTTGATGGAATTCACGCTTGTAAAATCGTCATAAACCTAAATCTGCTGTGGTGTTGGAAAGCGACGCCACTGTTTTTTCATTTGCAAGTTTTCTAACAAATTTGTTGCATACATTGTGAACTTCTGTCAATAATGTAGTTGTCAATATGAACGCTGCTTTATAACCGTAAGCAGGAGGTGTGGTTTCCTATTACAAAGTTCGAATACTACGCGCCTGAAAGCGCACAGTGATATAATTATAGAGGTCATTGCTATTGGTTTTGTATACCTAATAAATTCAGGACTACAAAAGATAACATATTCGACTAGTAGGCTCAAGCTGTTTCTTGTTTGAACGAATTGGATATAATTTTAGTTCAAGTAAATGCTATCTACCGTTTATTAGATATACCAAACCAATGGCACTGGCCTCTAAAATAACACCACTGCGCGCTTTCAGGAGCAATATAAATCGTTTTTTCAAACATTGGAGACATTTAGCTTGCTAGACAATACGGAGAGCGTCCAATTTGAGTGAGTTGGTTTGTCTAGAGTATATCCCTCTCCATGCTTTCAATACACAAAACGACATTCTGACTGAATAGTTGCAATTTTTCATATAGCGCACTCGTAAAATATTTATCGAAGAGTCCGAATAATGTTTATTGGTGCCTATGAAAGGAGGCGCAATAGTGTTTCGCCAGTAATATTAGCCAAGAAGGATAATTGATAATAAATATTTATTTTTAAATTTTTATATAAATTCATTACAGAAAACAATTAAGCGGCATGTAGTTTAAAAATTCTTATGTCATATATCTCCTGTTTTACCTCTTAATAGTTTTTAAGCTCTACATTCTCTGTTTTACTCCTAAGAGTACGATTTTCGAATTTTTTTATCACAAGCATACATCCATACTCGTAATTTTCTGACTTTAATTTCGACTTTCTATTCTAGATTAGTGTATGAACATTTTCATCTTTCTTTCTAATTTTGGTGATTCCAACAGCAGCAAAGAGCTGATGGTAATATTTTCGTCCCCTTCATATGGTAACATTTCCGTCCGCCTCTTTCCTGCTTTTAACAAAAAAAAAAAAAAAGAACATCATTTTATAGTGATGGCGGCGAAGAACAATTTAAGCCTCAATTTTGCTGCTTTTAACATGATTCGTTTATTCTAGTCGATCAAACATTTTTTGTTCTCTCTCTGCCCTCTTTTACCCCTTAGTCTCTTTCTCATTCTTTCTCATTATTTTATTCTTTTATTTTATCGTGTATTTTAGGCGAACAAAACAAAAAAAAAAAAAAAAAAGTCCACTACATCCCATGATTGAGATGTGGGAGGACATCTCACATTCCGTGAGCTTACACGCATTCTATTTTTTACTCATCCCAGGCGACTTTTAGTTTAAGGACGATTCTGAACGACACGCATATACTAGAGTTTTCAGTTACTCGAATACTCGAGTAACACCGAGGTGAGCGCCGCTCTAATAAGTATCTGTATACGGGGTTGAACCCGCGATCATGTGAACAATAGTCGTGTGCACTAACCATCGCGCCACAGTCGGTCTTACTACTTTATTATTTTTGTTATTTATTTTAGGTTATTGTACTAATTTTGTTCCCTTTATTCGCGTTTTTATTTTCCTAAAAATCTAAAATATCTCCACATCCGCAATACACTCTGATAGAGGGATGTTTACTCTTAATTTTATGATTTTAAAATCAGCTTTTTTATTTTCCTTTTTTCTCATATTTTGTTGGCTGTCTACAAAAGATTGTACACCCTTCATTTATCACACAGGGCGTTTTCTACTAGTTTCAGTTTTAGACGCTTATTGTACCGGCTGGGCCCATGTCTTCCGTAATATCGCCTAAATGTACAAATTTATAGGAAATGTCTTTCATTCCAGATTCATGCTTATGAACATTTTCAACACTTCCTTTCTTTAATTTTATCATATGAAATCCAATTTTATCTGAAGATTTAACAACGTGATTGCTGGTCAATAATTCTTTGCGTTGAACCTGATCACGTAGAAGAAGTAAATACTACGGTTTTCAATAAATATAACTTTAAGTAGAGGCGGTTTTTGTCGATAGAATATAAATTTCTTTAGAAAACTTATAAGTCATAACGACCATATTTGGTAACAAATATAAGCTATCATATTTCTTATTGCGTGCAATATGAATTGTGGAGACAACAAAGCAGACTGCAACAGACTTGTTGACCACATTTTTACTCCAAATAAAACTAAAACCAATAATTTACGATAAAATGTAGTTCACTCTGTTTTCATCTCCTCGCCACATCATATGGCAAATAAACTAAAGATCAAAGTAATACAAGTTTGTTAACAGTTTTCTCTTAACCACACACAATCAACTGAAGTGACAACTGAAGATGAGAAATCTGAGGCATTTACAAACAGGATTTCGTGCAACATTCGATGAAATCACTTACATTACTATTGGACTAATAAAATATAATGGCATGACAACAAATGCCACATGCTGGGAAAGTAATCAAGTTGTTACAGTGACTGGATTTCGAACAACTTTCATTTTCAAAAAATCACCACCACAAATTGGCTACTTCCATAAGTGAAAACTGTCTGAGTGGACAGACCGTTTTTGTCTAAATTAAGTATTGCTTAGCTTTATGCTCTATAAAATAAACAAATGTGGTAGAATACGTACACATTTGTATGAATATGTTGCTGACGGCCTGCTTCGTTCCTTGGTCGAGGTTGGGCAGCTTTAACAAAGAGAAAACTTATTTATCCAGTGGCATATTGATTTTACATTTTTCGTTTTCATTCATACAAATTCGTCTTGGTTAATGATAGCTTGCATAATTACTTGAAACCACTTTACAATTAATAGTTTAACTCATGCTTTGTGTACAGAGTTATGGTTTTTTAGCATTTCTTCATTTTCCGGGAAAAGTGCATGAAAAACATGAAAAAGTTTAGAGTACAAGTCCTGAACATTTAATCAAAATTTAAATAACAAAATGTTTTCCAGCAAGAGTCGAATAGTAGTTAAAACTAATGACACGGTCCATACTGATGGATGAGGTGAGCACAGAGTATCACAATGATGCCAGGGATACTTGGGGGTCAACTAAATGTGGAGATTCTTGAAACCAACTCATTGAGGAATTTTCGCTGTAATTTTCCAACATCTTGTTCAATCCACAAATCGAGTTGAAAGGTGCAGTTCGGAAAAAGAAAACTCGTTCAACACTTTTAAGTAACATCTTGGCATCAACACTCATCAGCCAACCCGATAACTTTAGGATGTCTTTTGCCACTTGCAACTACATTTCTCGACTACAAACTCACTTGTATTCCATGAATTATATATGGGAGTGATTCTCATACCCAGTGAGTTTATATGCATTTTTGCACTTTTAGGCTCCCTCAACGGAAACTACAGTTTAACGATGATTCTAAACATAACATTGAGTAAATGCTTCCCAAATTGATGTTCAGAATATTGGCGACAACTCGACTACCCGAAGTGTTCGACAGGCGCATTAACGCACTAATTTTAACCTCAAATACAGCCACATATCATTAGGGCTATCAACAATTGAATGTCTTCAACGGTGCTGAATCTCCATAACGCTTTTCATGCAATTGCTGGAATTTGAGTGGTATTTTTCCCCATCAAAACGTAACATTTCACAATTCTCTAAATGGAATTTCCACTAATCGATTTTTTGTAGAAATAAGTTGAAAAAAGCGAAATCGACTCTTGTGAAAAAGTAGAAAATTCGTCTTTTTTGTGTTGTAAAAGACGATTTCTGTTTTTTGCCGTTTTTTTTTTGACGTTTTTTGTTGCCAGACTTATTAAATGTTGCTTTTTGCAAAATATAACAGATTTGGCAGCAACACCGACATGAATAAATAGTATCAACAATTGTCTATAGTTGTAAATTGTCAGTTTCTTTCAGTGGAGTATCAACATAATTTCCATCAAAATTTCCAATTCAACTTTGCAAAGACGAACATCTGTTGCGATCTCTTCCAATACACGTTAACTCACAGAATTAATGCACAATAATGAATTAATATTATAATTTACTGGAAATCCTGGGGAAACATGGATGTTTCATAAACGGGTCAATTTATAAGGGAGGTATTTGACCGTTAAGCATTTAAAGCAATGCAATGGGAAACATTTTAATTTTTAGTCCAGATTTGAGAGGAAAAGTTTGGTAAATCGGTCTCGTTAAATTGACTTTATTCAATGCCTGACATTTACCAAATTTAGATGAAAAAATGGAATAGGAAGTTGATAATTTTTATGGAAAGTATTAGAAGCGGTTGAATTGTTTTCAAAATCTCATTTTGATTTATAAACTTGTTCCATTAAATAAAATATTAAGTTAAATTAAGAATATGGTAATACAAAAAAACTTTGTTATAAAAATATTGAAAATTTGACTTTCCTAAATTTGAACCAGAGTAGAAATTCCAGTCACACCTAGACATGCCTTCACCCAACGTCCAGAAAGGGAATTTGAATCACTGATTTATTGCTAAAAAATGCACAATAAAAGGATCAAACTTATAATTATATACAGAATAAAATTATATAGAAACTGAATTATATACAAATTAGAGAGGAGTCATTGATTTTTTCTAAATCGACCAATTTGTATGTACTGCATTCTAAGGGGTGGTGGCGATGCAGATCGCTTTCCTTTGCAGACTTAAGTTCACAAAACGGCAATCGAGTTGTAAATTAATCGGAGTTTAGTGCAGTTGAAGGGAAGAATTTGTGGGCTATATGAAATAATTTGTATGGGAAGTTTCAAAAAAGATTTTTTTTTTAATTTACCCATCATTTTAATGCAATGCAATTGGCTGATGTTCGATATACTGTAATCTAATTCGGCGATCACAAGCGAAATATTCAATTAAATTTGAATAAATCGGTCAATTTGTATGGGAGGTACCAGAAGGGCTATGGCAGTGCTTTCACTTTTTAATTTTTAAGAACTAACTTAACATCTGATGTGTGATAATTTCGGAATAAATGGATTGAATATATGAAGGTAGACATGTTTTAGTTAAATTAGTTATTTGGCCAATTTTGTCTGAGTTTTATAAAGCATTACAGAGCAATAATTTGAAATGACAAAGGAAAACCTGAATTTTGGAAAATCAGCCAATTTGTAATGGAGATCCAGCTGGGGTGTGGCTAGGCAGTTCATTTTTTTTCTGAAATTCAAGCGCTTAATATCGAGATATAGTCCGTTTACAACATCGGCCATGATTTTGCAAAATGTTAGACTATTCCAAATTTTAAGAAGCCAGTCAGACACACGGACAATCGACTTGGAAAATCATATCCTTACCTCCCCATCTTTCAATCGATTGTATCCAATTCGACCAAATTTGTCATATATCACGCGTTTGGTGATCTAAGTCCATCCTTCCCATGCCAATTAACTTATTTATTGAAATTTGATTTTCCGCCGTAACCCATAATTCAGTTAAAAAAATGTAAATGTAAAATGTAAAAAAATCGATGCAATGGCCAAAACTTCTCTGGTATCTCCCAGGCAAACTATATAATGAATAATATAATGAATTGAGCCCGCATTAGGCATTCAGTAGTGCGAATGAAAATATATCACACTGCCGTGCACCGTATAGGGTGCCACATATGCAAATTGGCCGAGTATTTTTCGCAGCAACACAAAAGGACGTTGGGTGAAGATACGAGGGCGGCTCCAAAACCAGCTGACCTAACAAAGAAGACACAAAAAAGTTGGGACACATTTTCTTTATATTTCAACATAATCTCCTTTAACTTGATACACTTTCCTCTGCGATATTCAATAGCTCTTATACCCTGCTTATGGTAAGAATTGCCTAAATCCTTAAAATAGCCATAAACCGCAGAGTCCACCTCTTCTTTGTTGGCAAATCTTTTTCCCACCGAGCCATTTAAAAAAAAAAGAAAATAGTCCGAGGGAGCTAAATCAGGCAAACAAGGTGCGTGATGAAGCAATTTGAACTTTCATTAATTTTGGCCAAGGCAATAGTGGATGTGTGAACTGAAGAACTATCTTGGTGAAACAACACTTTCTTTTTCGCAAAATGCGGTCTTTTTTTTCTATAATTTCATCACCTAAACGCTGCAATAAATTATGACAATTTTCGCCGTTGATGATTTTTCGTTTCTGAAAATAATCAATAAAAACAATTCCATGCGCATGCCAAAAAACAGTCGCAATGACCTTGAATGCAAATGGAACCGTCTTCGCCTTCCTTGGACACGGTTTTCTCATTCCAATCCACTGCTTTGACTGCTTCATGTCTCAGGTATGAAGCGGTGGACCTATGTCTCACCTATGATTATAAATCGATGCAAAACTTCGGCTTTATTGCGGTGAAACATCGCCAAACGCTTACTGAAACATCTCCGTGGCACTGTTTTTGCTCTATTGAAAATAAGCGTGGCATCCATCTTGCACACAGCTTTTGCATTTTTAAATCTTTGGTCAATATACGATATATAGTACTTTTTGAAATGCCTATCATTTGAAATGCCATACCATTTTGTGGATTTTTTTAACCGTGACTGGCGTGGACACCATAATTGGTTGACCACTACGGTTTTCGTTTTGGCAGCTCGTACGGCCTCGTTTAAACTCTGCTACTCAATATTTTATATTCGCAAACAAAGGAGCGGACTTCACCGAAGTGAAATCTAGCTCGTCTTTAATATTGTTTGGACTGAGGCCTATCAAATGGAGATATTGAATTACATTACATTAGACGTTTATTGTACCGGTTGGGTCCATTTCTTCCGTGTTATCGCCTAAACGTACAAATTTATAGGAAATGTCCTTCATTCCAGGTTCATGCTTATGAACATTCTCAACATTTCCTTGCTTTGATTTTTTCATATGAAATCCAATTTTATCTGAAGATTTAACAACGTGATTGCTGGTCAATAATTCTTTGCGTTGAATCTAATCATGTAGAAGAAGTAAATGCTACGGTTTTCAATAAATATAACTTTAAGTAGTACATAGTGGTGACTGATTTTTTACATGTTTACAAATTCACAGAGATCGTTTACTTTTGATAGCTCCAATAAAAATACTAAACAACGTGGCACCTTGAAATTTAAAACATATGTTGTACAAGGTTCTTACTTTCCAACGAAATAATTTTTTTCATACTACTGGCACCATCTATATGTCAGGTCGGCTAGTTTTGTAAGTTGGTAAATGTAAGTTGGTTCACCAAGTTGAAATTTTTGTACTAGTTTTTAGCCTGTTTATCGCGACAGGTAGAACTAAGAACGGTAGAACTAAGTACGTGTTTTGATGAAGTATTTCATTTTGGACAACTGAAGAGAAAACTTAAGAGAAATCCAAACACAATTTGCTCGATTTTTCGTTTTTTAATTCAATGCAAATGAGTTTTTGGTGAATTCGTTCAATTAAGGATTTCCCGCGACTAGAAATATTTTTTTTTCCGACTAGGTATAGTCTCTAGAGTTTGAAAACGAAATTTGTATGAAAATGTTTTGAAAGATGTTTAAAACAAATTGTCTCTTCCTACTTTCCCTTGACAGGTCGCGGAACGACGATTAGAAAACTAAACTATGATATGTTTTCAATTATTTAGTTTAATTGTAATGGAGGAAAAGCTTAGTACAATGATAAAAAAAGTTCATTGTTCACAAAAAGTAATATGTGGTGGTGACCGAATTCAACATTTCATGCCGAATTTTAACATCTGTTGAAATACGAAACTTTCTTTATGTCTATATCAGTTATATCAATTTTTTATGGTAACGGTTATTTTCAACTAATTCATTGGTAATTGTTTGAATCCAAACCCAACATTAATTTAAAAATAATCCTAATTTTATATTCCTTCCTGTGTTATGAGTATTTTCTTCTCTTGTATTGGCTAATCACTCAAGCAGTATTCTAGCAGTAAGTTTCGTTAATAGATGGAGGCTTGTCGATCTTTACTTCTAACGATATAAGTCAGTTCGTCCTGAAATCTCAGTCACATAAGTAATTCTCAATTATTGTGTAGAGAAACAGAATCATTGGAAAAGCTGAAATATACTGTCATTTTACCCAAATATCATCAGTAATTTATTATTGTAGCCCTGAAAGTGAAATATATTTGCAGACGAATAAACACCGGAATTTACTACTTATGTGATTTGGCGTCCTCATTTCTATAAAATCTTTTGAGCAAATACTTATTTGTCGATGTTCCAAACCCTCCATACCCGCGAAAACACTAATGGTTAGTTATCATAAGCGATGAAAATATCATAAGCACTTGAAAGACTTACTAGTGATTGTAATGAAAAAGGTCTTTTTTTACCAGTGACTTGATTAAATTGTAACAAAATGTTTAACAAATTAGCTCTCAAAACGAAATAGTGTCTTAACTGCAAACTGACACATTAAAATGACCACATGCGGTTATGCTTAATTATTTCGAAATTATAAGCATAAACTTCCAGGCGTCGTTTTATTCTACAAAGAACTTAGGGGTATTTTAGTGCTATGACGCTTCGCTTGCTTTAATTGGTAGCTAGCAAGTAGCAGGACGAAGTCAACCACCGTAACCATATCTCTAGCACAGAATGTAATTAGTGGCACAAACAAATGGCAGCTGGTCCAACGGAATGCAGTGGCGAAACCTATTTTTGTGCACCCGTATTTGAAATTACATTGGACATTTGCTTTAAGTCAAGGACAGTTGATTTTTTCAATTAACTTTTAAAGTCAAAATCAATGCAAAACTACAACGTGCATAATTAAATTTGGGGATATAGAAAATCGTACAATGTAAGTTGCCAGTAGCAATGAAGCAATGCAGAGAACTTTCTTATGAGAGCTATGCAAAGGGGGCTTACTTGTATTCAAGCGGAATATCAGTCGTATTGGTAACATTTAGAAATTGGGGGAAAAAGACTTAGTAATCCTTCAGTTAACAAAGTAATTCGCTGTCACAAAAGAAAATGCCAATTTTCTTTTTCATCTCAAAATATTTTGCTTACGGCATTGCGGTAAATCTGCGTACAAGAGTAAGTACGATGCAATATAAATCTGTGAATTATCTCATCTTTCCGTATTCCCTCTTCGGTGTTTCAGCTGGATTATAGGAGTAAGTGAATAGCATTAAGTGTTAAGCATGCTTTTATTTCACTCATCAAAGAAGATGGAAAATGTAGAAAAATATAAAACATAATTGCAACTTTTTTCGTTTGAAGCCATCTCTATATCTCTTACAGTTCATGAAATACACTGGTTCATAATATTTATGTATGTATATAGGCGTTGTCATGCCCCTTAAAAAAACAAATTCCTTAAAAAAAATTGTATTTTTGTACCTCCACTACTTCATGAGATACGTCCAAAATGTTAAGAAGTGTGCCAATCATCCTTTTCCAATCTGAACATACTGTAACATATGATAATTTCGTGATTGA
The DNA here is from genome assembly GCA_019455685.1 of Philornis downsi. Taxonomy (NCBI): domain Eukaryota; kingdom Metazoa; phylum Arthropoda; class Insecta; order Diptera; family Muscidae; genus Philornis; species Philornis downsi. Next base: position 777,363 of record JAHXMU010000335.1, on the reverse strand, counting down.
TAATAACATGCTGTTAAATTTGTATGATTATTTTGGCCACCATAAGAGAATTTTAAAAAGGACCACCACTTTCTAATCGCCGCTTTTATATCAGTAGCTGGCGTATCAAATCTCTTCGGTATACCTCTAATAGTTCATTATATACAACGCCCAAAATTGATATTTATATGGGTAGTACCGCATCCTTTTATTGAATCAAGACCTAATATAATGTAAGACTCCTTCCTAGATGACATAAACGTGCTTTGAAAATTTCATGACAATGACATGATGTCTGTTCGAAATAAAGTTACAAATATTCAATATTATATATAGAGATATAGAGATTGATTATCTTAACAAGCAGTTTGGCCGACAATGAAGTGCACTTATTATATATATATTAACTCAGTGGATAATGTGTCCTCTTGTAAAATCAATAGATCAGTATATCTGGTACAGATCAGTATATCCGTAAAATTAAGTTGAAGTCAAAGTTTCCCAATTTTAAAGGAACTCCATACCTTTAATTGCAAGAGGCACGAATTCCATATGCTTGTTGTAGATCTCCTAGGCTCTTTCTCTAATCCTTAATATCGGCTTGCAGATCTTAAATACCGTGTTCTTCCAAAAGAGCTTTGGTTGTCCTTTTGTTTGACGCACACCGAATTTGCAGTCAAAAAATGTTCATGTTGGAACACTTATTTCCATTGTCTCATCATGACAATGACAAAGCACCAAATTACGTCTATGTACGAGTACAGAGCTAATGAATTACGGTTTAGAAACGAAAGCGTTGGTTGAGAAACCAGCAATAAAATAATGTTGTTTGATAGCCAACGCCTTTTTTCAAGAAAAACAAAAAAAAAAGGAAGTTATGCGAATGAATGTTTGTGATCTTTTCCAAGTCTGTGCAACCATGACTCCCATTAAGTTGAGAGATTAAGATGCTCAAGACTTGATAAACTGTTCACAGTCATTATATCAAGTCTGCTGATGAGGATCCGTGGCTGGATCCGAAATGGCTATACGAATAGCCTAGCATTATGAGAATATAATTCTGCCAAAATTCCTATCCTGAATAAAGCTTTGCTAAAAGGTAAACTTGAGCTTGAAGAAACGTAAAAACAAAGCTCATGATATAAGCGATGACGAACTCTTCGCTAAACGTAGAATACTTTTGTGTTGAAAATTGGCAGGAATGTTTCGTTCACGTGGATTATACTAAGCGGACAATATATAAACGGTTCATTGCCGGTTAAATTGAAAATAATTTGAAAAATTAGGTTGGCAATTAGCAATCGGAGTAATTGCCGATAAAGCAACATAGTTTCAAACGAGTACATACACAGACGTAAAGCTGGGTAGGTGTCAAAATTCTGGTGGCTGAAACTTATGAAGTACGGACACCTGTCTGAGTTGACCGCTACCCCATTACATAATAATATGGAGAAACGAACTCTTCAAGGGTTCCAAAAGATAAAATGTTGGACTCGTACGTTCAATCAGATTTTCTTTTTTTGATGGAGTTTAACGTCATTTTGGTTAACGCCCTGGTATTTATTATTTACTAGTTGTATTATATTGTATTGTATGTATCGATGGCCTCTGTACTAACGACACTGCGTGTTTTCAGGCGTAATACAAACCGTTTCAGCAAACATTGGATCCTACAGAGACTCGATCCTACAGAGACTACCTGAGTTGAGCGATATTGCTCTCTATGAAAATATATTGGTTTAACGTAAGATAAGGATCATTTTGCATTATCTTGAGAAGAAAAGAAAAAAAAAAACATATTACTTGTTACGGCAAAATATAAAAAACGCAGAAGAAGGCGTTAAGGTCCGCTGAACAATACCGCGGATTTTGCTCTGTATAGTTAGGCACGTGGAATAAGCGTTTGTAAAGATAAAACTTTGTTCGATTTGATTTGAAGAGGAACTTGCCAAATCAAGAATAAAAATACATCTGGAATAATTTAAATTTTTTTGGATATTTCCCTAACCTTTATATGGTAGAAATTGGAAGTGCGAAAAAAAACGCCATCCTAGTGTACGTACTTTCTAATCAGACTACTTCAGACGCCTAAAAATATGTTTCAGTACCGATAGTATTGGAAATAATGATTTCAATATGGTGGTTTCAAAATCGCCGACCTGGCAAGGTTGTCAGCTGTTAAATACTTGTCATCTGAAGTGTTATTTATTTAGTGAAAGGTTTGCCTAAATCATGGATCGTTTAACAACCGAACAACGCGTAAAACTAGTTACAACTTACCACAAAATCAGTGGTTCGAAAGTGGGCTTTCAATCGAACAAAATTTTCTTCAGAGATGAAGCTCATTTCTCACTCGGTGGTTACGTCAAAAAGTAAAATTGTCGCATATCGGATTCGGAGAACCCAGAAGTGATTGTGGAAAAGCCATTGCATCCGGAAAAAGTGAATGTTTGGTGCGCATTATGGTCTGGAGGTGTCACTAGCCCGTATTTTTTTGAAAACTATCTCAAGAGGATTCTTTCTTGCAACCAATCCAGAGGCGGTCATTAAAATGATATTGTATTTCATAATGGCAAGCTCCAAGCATTGTAATGAAATAAAAGTTTTATGGAAATCATAGCTTTTTTATATGTGTTATATTTAATTTTACCTTTGAAACTGAAAAATGGATAACCCCATATTATAGAAGAGACAAATACCTTTTCGCCAGGCCCACTTATCTGGCAACGAATCGACGCATCATCCGTGACGTTACGGACCGCAATCCATGATGGTGGACATATAATCATTGTGCCGGGCGAATCATGGAGCCTGACCAAACTTGCCTCTGTCTATTGCTCAAGTGTTTTTTACCAAATATTATCCATAAAAAGGATTTAAATATTTAGACCATAGAAAATTTCCTGCGTGAATTTATTTCAATAATTTTACGTACACATTTCACGCATTTGACTGCAGGTTTTCTTTTAATAGCATAGTGCACAGTCGTATCACTTGCAAAAGGCAATCGGTAGTTGGAAATATAACCTTAAACTAGGCAAACCTTACGATATATTTCGCAGAAACCTGTGGCATACAGGTAACATGAGAACGTATATAAATTTTCTTACATGACAAATACCGACGATATCGGTGTTTATTTACTGGCAGCATCATTGGTATGATTCCGCATCCATTTTAATTGGATGCACTGAAGAGGCTAGAACTCAGTTCATGGTTTTTGAATGCAATCAGCGATGATGCAAATTGCATGGCAACCGTTTGAACGAACGAAACGCTGGAAAGGATGCTATTGCAGAAAACACAATAAAAGAGCAATATGGTGGTTTTAGTTATGTTGCCGGCGGTTTGTTTTTTTAATGCGTTTAAAGTTAAACGAATGAATTGCGTTTAAACACCAGTACAGAAACTTTAGTCAACTGAACTTACACACAAATATTCAATACGTCTTTTTGCCGAAATTTAACTTGTTTGTATTGTAATTTATTCTAACTTTATTAAGGCAACATTTAGGATTTTGTTTTATTTAATATTTATTAAATGTTTGGAAACCAAAGATTTTTGATGAAAATCGGTATGCAGGGTGGTGCGTCAATTGTGCTACAACAAGAAATTCTAATAACATTTTTTTAATCAATGTATTTCATTTATTTTTTTTATTGTATAGAAAATTAAAATATTATTCTATATGACTAATTAGTTTTGAACGACACCTGATCAGCTTCAGTAGCGGCCTGAAGGGTTGAAGTCGTGTTTTAATGGACTGCTTTAATTCAGTCAAACTCCTCGGCTTCGTTTTGTACACCTCTTGCTTGATACAACCCCATAAAAGAAATCTGCTGCAGTCAGGTCGGGTGGCCTTCGGGGCAAGCGGAAAGTGGAGTTTCTGGATATTAATTTGTTTGGGATTTTTTTTACATCATATAAAAAATACAAAATATAAAAAAAAATATATAAAAACATAAAATAATTACACAATATTTTCCCCCCTATTTGGGCAAACGTATGCATATATGTGATAATTCAATATGTTTAATAAAAGAAGATCCCAAATATTCCAAGTTTGTATTGCAAAATGGCACTACTTATGCCCATTGTAGAAACGATTATGCATTGCTGCATAAAATATTGTTTTTTATTATTTGGAAAATTATTAAGAACATTTCTTTTGACAAATGTTTCAAGGGAAACTTTTGGCAAGCAATAAGTTTGTGCCTCAAAATAATTGGACGTGTTTGCATAAAATGTGTAAAATGCCCGCAGTACTTCAAATATAAGCAGATCTATTTTGATAAGAACTTTATTAGAATAAAACCAGTGCGGAAATTTTAGTTTGGGGAACTAACGTATTGATTCCTTCACCCAGAGCCAGTTTACATTGCTGCAGAAGTGTGATTGGCACCAGAATGAGCGGTATAAATTGCTTTGCCCTTATTCATTCCCTCGAGTTAAAGTACTTTGTGAACTTTTTTGAGGTGATCTGTTGGGATATGTAGATCGATAACCGATTTTTGCTAAAAAAGCTAATTTGTGTGTGTGGTACGAGTGTAGTCTACTTTCATTCACAGTACTGAATGTATCTGATGGGTGATCAATTGTATTGGAATAATAAGGAAGGAATAATATATAGGTCAAATATGATCATTTGTGTGGGAGGTAACAGAGAAAATTCTCATTAAAATGTTACCTTCAGCAAGAACTAAGGGTAAAGCTAGAATTATGAAATTTGTTGAATAAATCCAATTATAAGCATAAGCGATGACTGAGAAAATACCGAAAAATTGCTATCTTTGGGAGGTGAAACATGTAGGAATGTGTTGAACGTAGTTAATCCTTTCAATGAATTTAAGTGAAGAATGAATTTTATAAAGTAAACTAAATTATGAATTGTAAATTTTGAATTTTTGGAAAATTAAATTGAATTGCATTTAATTAGATTGCATTGTCTCGAATTAAAATTGCATTATATCAAATTACACTGAATTAAGTTGAATTACATTGAATTGCTTGTATCAAACAATTTGTAAATATTGTAAATTGTTAAAATTAACTATTTGCTGGTGTAAAGGCCCCTTCAAACAACCATGTAACTATAAACACCCCTATTTTGTTATGCCCATATGGCAATCCAGCGGGGCACGGAGGTCTCCTGGTTGAAATCAGCGAAATACTTGTTCTCTTTTTCCGCCAGCCGCCATCAAAAACCCGAAATAATGAAAGTTAACCGTTGTCTTTTCCTCTCCTCCAGTACGAAACTCCCTCGTAAGTATACAAGTACACGTTCCGCCAAGAACCTAAGTTCTTCCACAAACCCTCCAATTTCTCTCGCGGAACCTAAGTTCCAAATTAAATCTTCAGACCAAATCTGACAGATTTACACTCTAGCATTCGCATTTTACAGAATGAGAACAAAATTAATACCATCATTTAATGAACATGGCTGATGCTGTAATTACTACAATTAAGGTCAACGTTATTATTACGATGTAAGCGCGAGTCATAAGGATAACTAATTTCAAGGGATCAAATAATTAAAAAAAGGTTAATAATTGGTATGCTGGTTTGCAACAAATAGCTGAAGTTAAAGTCATGAAATTGAGATTGCAGACTCCTCTGTCACACTATAAGCGCGATAAAGGTCAGTTTTCGAACATTTTCTAGGTATTGACAATTCAAAAAGAAAAGAATGATTAAAGCTAAATGAACGGCAATGCATTCACTCTCCTTAATCTGTAGTCGCGCAATGTTTGGAAACACTTTGGAATTCATTCATTTCATTTTAGAACATGTGCAATGAAGAAGGGGGACAGAATCTGAAATCATGAAATTAAGAGTGGGCATCCTATTTTGTAAAGGCATAAAAATACAAACTCTGTAATTCGAACGGGAAATAAATGCGACAAAAATTCAATCAGACCACATCTGAAGGCCAAACCTTAAAAGACCAAAATTACTTCTTTCTCCTCCTGATGGATTTTCCAGAAAAAAAACCATAGACGAGAGGGAGCAAAAACGTGACATTAAAGCAAGTTAGAAATTTGTGATACAAAGATATAGCCCTCCTTGATTAAACCATTGAAGTTGGCAATGCTAAATAATTTAATTTTTGCTTAAATTTTAGCTTGCTACTTTCACATAAGTCTTGTCCACAAACCTTTCACAATGACAGTTGACAGTATTCGAAAAAAATAAGATCATTTTCCGAAAGGGGTGATTGTATTCAATTCGAACTGCGTAGTTTTTGTGCTTTGTCTAAAACTAAGATATTGAATGGCTGCCAATTTCAAAATAACATATAATTTAAGAAGAAAACGCTAAATAATATATCTGTTATTTTCTTATGCGAGACTTACACCAATGTCCTTGACATAATTTCACATCAATTTAATTAGATGCATCGAAGAGCACAGAGCTTGCCTGACAATCATTATTTTACTAAACCTTTTTTGAACACAACCATGTACCGACAGCGCAAATTGCATGCAATCATAGGAAACTATTGCGGAAAACAGCAAAATTGCACTGGTGGTTTTAGTTATGTTATCTTCTGCCACCTTTTTTTCGTTTTTTTCTCGGATGACCCTAAAGCAAAACGAATGAATTGCGTTTACAAACTAAAAAGTGGCGTAACCAATTAAAATTTACAGCTTAAGTAAACCATACGAATTAATTTGACCACAATGTGAAAAAGAGAAACGCAAAAGAAAGAGAGAGAAGAGCGATGAAAAATGCTCTTTAGCATGACAGGATGCACTTGGACAATCAGCTTGCAGAAGAATTGAGGACAACGTAGGAAAAATGCATGCAGCAACCACAGTATCAAATCTTATAATCAGAATCAGTATTAAAATTGAATACAATTTGGACCGAGATTAACATACTTAGTATATATTTTTGTTAAAATCGATGTCCCTCTTGGAAAGTGGTAATTTTCAAATGATGCCTGCCAAAATTTCATATCATTTCGACGATTTGTATTTGAGTTACAGTGCTTAAAGTGATGTTACTTTCACGTTTTATACCTTCACCCAAAGAAATGGATATACTTTTTGATATGCCAAAAATGTAAGCGTCCAAAGTATTAAGATTTTTTTGCTCAAAGTTTCATGACTTTGTAAGTCGATGTCTCCCTACTTGTCTGCCTTTGTACATCTGTGCATTGCGCATGGGCTATATCGGCCTACTCCGTCTGGTACTTTCTATACTAGTGAACCGATTTACCGATTTTAGTTTATTCACTTCAGCAATCTTAATTTTTGTCCTCTGGTTTGGTAAAATTTAAAAAAAAGCTTATTAACCAGACCACCTTCTAGCACTAGCCGTACAAATGACTGACTTAATGCGCGTATTCTTAGTTTCGTATTTTTTATCCAGCAGCATTGCGTTCAGTAAAATTTGATACGCATTAAGGGGTTGATAAAATAAGGTCTGAGAATGAAAGTGGCTGTACTTCTGATACCCCTCATATAAACTGACAGATTTTCGGAAATTCGTTTTTTCCAACACAGCATTTTCGTTATCGATGTAACCCACATATATTCTTAAGTTCATATCTTTCAAGAAGTATAGCTAAATTTGGCACCTGAGTATAATGAGTTTGATAAACTTAATCATGAGAATGAAGATGTGCTGCGATGTCACGCCTCTTCGCATAGCTACAAATTCACCGATTCATCGAAATTTTATTGTTCCGCTGTAAACAGAAATTCATAGGTTGCAGTTTTTTAAACTATTGTTGATTTCTCTAACCTGTAATGCTTGGTTAAATATACAAAAATCGGCCGGATAACTCCATAATATCTGCTGCCTCTTTTTTATGTTTATTAATTTACAGATGTTATATTCACTATATTTGTAATAAACACTAGTTAACAATGATAATTTATAAAAAAATTGTTATTAAATCATTAAAATATGGTCGCAGCCGTAGCGACCAGTGTTAATGACGATCTTGAAATGTCAATTCAATTCAAAATTTTACACATCGATTTGGGTTTGAAAGCCTATAAAATTTAACTCACGCATGAATTGAAGCCGAACGTCTAATTTTTAGTGAATGGGCCTTACAAAAGCTCAACGATATCGAGCTATGATACGCGATTTTTTTGTCCCAATTGGCTGAGTTGATCTTGGTTGACATGTGGTTTCATCAGGACGATGCAACATCCAACCCTGCTCTTGAAACAATGGGTATTATGAGGGATGAATTTGGTGAGCAGCTTATCTCTCGATTTGGTCCTGTGAATTGGCCTCCAAGATCTTGCGATTTAACGCCTCTTGATTATTTCTTGTGGGGTTATGTCAAGTCATTAGTCTATGTGGACAAGCCAAACACTGTTGAAGCCTTACAGGATAACATAACACGCGTTATTCTTGGAATACAGGCCGAGATGCTAGAAAAATTGGACCTTCCGAATGGACATTTTGAGATGGAGCCGAGGACAACATTAACATGAAATGATCTTTAAAAATTAAATGGTAAAGACCAATTTATCGATTCCAATAAAAAATTTTAATATATAATTTTATAATTTATAATTTTAATATATAATATATGTATAATGCAAATTTGGGTGTTTTGTTTGGTTTTTGAAAAAAACTGCGATTAAAAAATCACCTTTTATTAGTATATATGTATTAGTATACTTTACTATGTATTAATATAATTTGGTTTAACGAGAAATTAAGTTAAAATAATTTAAATATTAAAACAGGAATCCAAAATCTGTCCAGTGCCTCTTCCATATCAATGAGACAAGCTCTGATGCATAAATCTTTGTGCTAATTTCAGTTTACGGCTTATTTACATCGTTGATTGTCGAGTATGTAAATGTGAAACCACATTGTTTGACGCTATAAATATTATTTTTCATACAAATTTTTTTATATTATTGTGGACACATATCTTAAATACAGGACGGCGCACGAATCGTGGTACTGTCAACCGTCAATGGGGACCGTTATTTAGTGATGTTGAAGGTATTTTTTTTAACTAGAACTTCACCGAAGATGTAACCGTTTTAAAAGCATTTGTTTCCAGCAAGATAGAGCAACTGCATACATAGCCAGACCGGATAAGGCGGAGCTCCAAGGAAAATTCCCAAACAAATAATGTCCAGAAACTCCACTTTTCGCTGGACCGCACCTAACCCGACTGCACTAGACTATTTTTTTACAACATGAAACCAAGGAATTTGAGTCCATTAAAACAATAATTGAGGTGATCTACGTCCAAAAACCAATTTGTTATATAAAATAAGATTGAATTTTGTATATAATAATAAAAAAATAAATAAATGAAATACACTGATTAAAAAAAGTTATTTGAATTTCTTATTGTATTGCAATTGGCGCGCCATCCTATACCTTGCTTAAACTTATAGGTCGGAGCTTTTGACGATAATTAGATGTTTTGTCTTTTTTTGGTAATAAAATAATTTTTGCTATTTTCCATTTTTGCTTATTTTTTTTTTTTTTTTGGAAAATGTGAATCATTATTCAAAAATTTGCAGTAATCGAACATCATTTTTTTGTGGAATGTTTTTAATATTGGATTTTGCATATTGTCAATAACTGAGGAGAGTTTATTTCTCAAGTTTGAAAAATTATATGTGACATTTTGCCCAGTTAAAAATAAATTATTTTAATCATACAAATTAACGGATAGAATGGAATGACAAAAGTTAATTATTTTGGTTTCATTACCTCCAAGTTTTAATTTGGTATTGAACAAACGTGTGTATTAGATTCCCCGGAATCACTCCTATATCACAATGCACAGATTCAAACTAAGCAAATACAGCATCAAGCATTTGTACTTAATCTTCTACAAAATAAAGGTTTGGCTTGTCTTTATTAACAGTTTGTAGATTAATCCTTGCATATGTAACAAATTAAGCAAATTTACGGATATTTTAACATTTTCTTGTTTTTTTTTTTTAATTGGTCTTGTACTTCCCATTAAAACTGCCTAATATTAATCATATTTACCAAGGTCCATGTTAAATTTATTGAACTTTTTCACTTGTCAACAAAATACTTGTTATTTTTATATTTCATGAAAATTATTATACAGAAATTTATTAATAAACAACTATTCCGTCGTTAATTCTGAAACAGTTCAAACGTATTTTCTTTGGGCAACAATAGTCCGTCCATACCTTTGACATGATTGTACCAAATTCTGTGTATTTTAAGAAGCATCACAATTGTCTCCATTGCTTGTTTCCTTAAGGCACTTTAGCTGGTTTGGCAAAAATCCATGGTTCCTTTAAAATACCTAAGCGGAAGACTATAAGTCATAAGTTTTTGCAAATATTAGGTTTAGTAAGCTGTCATTTTGCATCTTTTATTGTACGCTAAATTAGATCTTCCGTTGATAACAGGCTAGCTTACTATTGGATCAATGTAAAAACATTTTAGGTGAAAATATACAAGTACATATGTAGGTCAATTTACCTGGTAGACATTACTGTATCGGTTTTCTATGCAATTGCAAAAAAGGAATTTTGTGTGCTGATAAACAATCTTTTCGATGGGGAAAACTACAGCTCAAACTCAGTGAAGGTTTCAAAAATTTGAGAATTTTCCAATGGTACGCTGATTTTTAACGAGGTTGCTTCTGCACATATGAGGAAGGGTTAAACTTTATTTTAGGCTTTCTGGCCGTTATTTATTTGGTTATCAGCATCCTTTACTTTTTCAGTAATCTAAATGGCAGGCTATTACATGTGCATCTTAGGGAAGTCCAAGTCCTGGCCCTGTTACTAGATCTTAGCTGAAGAATCAATTTTTTCCCTATTTTAACATAACATAACATACTTTGAAAAATATTTTGAATTCAAGCACGATAAAGCTGCAATACAAAGTATTTTGTGATGAAAACAACGCACCACTATCTACTACGCCCTTTCTGACAACTCTTACACTGTATATGCAATGCAAAAGGATGTTGGGTGAAGATACCAGACTGAAATTTCTCTACTGTTTATTACATAATTTTAGTTAAATTATAAGAGAGTTATGAAATATAATGGTTTTATGCAAACTGTAGTGCCTGGCATAGGACCAAAGCATTTTTCTTCAATGAAGGACATTTTCCGATTTTGAATGTATATGTATATATGAGGACTATTTCTGTTAGTCCTCTTTGAAGTCAATCGAGAACGACTACATGCACTTTTTCGTTTTCAATGGCACGGTCATTTTGTCTTTGAGATATTCATTATTGAACTTCGAAAAACTTTTAGAGTTTCAGCTATTTGATTCCCGGTCATACTCTAAACTTTCAATATGCCGTTAATTTGGTTAGTATACGAAATACTTATTGTCTAACAACATTGTCATGGGATGTTGGTGATATCTGTTAGTGAAACTGAATCCATATAGTAGATACGAGTACGTCGTTGGCAACCTAAACACTGACTCGGATGGGACAGCCTAACAAGCCAATCATCTCAAATAACGAAAGCAATCGTTACTAGGAGCATTAATTAAGGATATGCACCTAGAATGTCAGGACTCATTACAGAAAAGGTCCTTTATCTAATTGACGGATGTCTTTGCTAACTACAAAGTTGCCATTACAGCTATCCAGAAGGTGAGATGTGCAAGACAAAAAACGGAAGCCAGGTTTATCGTAAATGGAGGGTATGCTTCTTGTGTTATGGACATGCGTTGGATGCACGGTGGTTACATCGACATTAGCACTATTTGCACCTAAGGTAAGCATGAGATTGAGCAGAGCAAAAAAAAAATTACAAACAAGCAAATATAAAGCTGGATACGATTATCCTAAGATAGTCACAGCATGTTCCAACGAACTTACCCAAATACTACGATAACATAATCCCAATCCTTACACTACTCAGCCAACGGTGGCTGCATACTCGTATACAGCAATCGATTGTAACAACGTAAAAAATTGTGGATGGGTAGGAAAAGAACTGGTATGACGAACAACATTACATTACGTATATTTGAGGAAAGGGATGCTACATACATGACAACGCTTCAGCGAATGGTGCCGCCTGCTGTAAGGAAACGCTAAAGAGTAATAAACAGAAAAGTGAAGAAAAGAAATGAGGAGGGGCTGCCTGTCTTTCGAAGCAGCCGAAATGTAAAAACCTACCCATAGAAAGAATGATTCATCCGCTTTTTAGAAAATTTAAATTTGTCAGGATTTTTTTTGTTTGCGGGGTTGAACCCGGGATCATGCGAACGATGGTCGCCTCACGGTCGATCACTATTATAAATATTATTGACGCTAGAAAGAGTAACCCCAGTTTATAAACTGTTGAAGGCAAGTGAGGTCGTGGTCACGGAAAAATACTAAAAATTCCGAAAAACGAGCAAAATCGATATATCATGTTTACGAAAGAGCCGTTTTTGACATCGGCAATTATCTGGCAATGGTCCATCCTTCTTTTATGACACTTAGTAGGCTCGGACTTTGCTCTTGTCCACACTTTTATTTTGTCGTAAATATCTTGAAACAATGTTTTTAGTTTATTGTGTTTATACGGGCAATTTTTGGTCAAAGTTTTCTCTGATGCAAATAAAACAAATTTATTTCATCATGTATTTCTCAAAGTTTCGTTGGCTTGTTTCCAACTTCATCAGGAGACTTTTAAACTTCAATATAAATACCTATGAGAAGAGTGCAGAAGAACCGACCTATTTTGTTTATTAAATGTTATCCGGTTTTTGGTTCAGCTGGGTGGTTTTTTTGGGAACCTTAAAATAGTTTGATTCGCTGACCGAAAATGTTTCTGTTTGATTCAGAACCGATTAGGTTCAAAACAAGTTTAAAGAGTTAGTATCAATTCATCTAACCGAAATTTACGTTCTGCTCTTTATGTTCGTTGTTATAAAAATGGAGTGGGTGGATGCTAAACATTCCCAATGTTTAATAAAAAGTGCCACCCTATTGGGCACATGTAATAGTTGTCACACTCAAATCTACAATTTGTATGTTCATGACCAGGAAATTTACTCTGTTCTTAAGTCAGTTGTAAATAAGCGTGAAGGATAATGATCTTCATATAGCCAATATGTATTTACATTTGCAAATGTTGTACCGGTGGTTGTGGTTCTGTGTACACTTAAGAAGGTGCAGAAAGACATGGGTGACTTTATATTTATCATTGACAGTGCAGTGTTTATGCATGTGATAATATTGATTGTGCGGAAATTGTTGATGGGAATATGAACATAAATTAGAGTCCCTGTAGAAAATTGTAGCATACAGAATCAATTGTATTCAGGCATTTGAAACTTCGATTATGTATAATCTCATTTAATTTGGACTTTATTTTTTCATATCAATAATCGACACGTCATTGGTCGATTTCTCGTTGAAATTGTATTAGAACTGATTTACAAATCAGCATAATTTATAGTGCAAATGATAAGTAATCATGCTTGCAGCGTAACTTCGCAGTAAAATTAATACTATATCTGTAAATATGTTGGGAGGTGATGACGATTGTATCGCCACTCACTTTTGCCTTAAGGAAGATATGACTTTAATATGTCGAGTTTTCACTACCTTTACCTGAAAAATGAAGGTATATCATTTAATACGACAAAGATGTGACACCCAGAAGAAAAAATATGTTTTATGATTTTTTAAGTCGATTGAACGATGTTCGTTTGTCTGTCTGGCTAGGAGGTGGATCGTTTTGTAACCTCTTGCTTGACATAACCCCATAAAAAAATTTGGCGCAGTCAGGTCAGGTGATCTTGGGCGCTAGTGGTAAGTGAAGTTTCAGGATATTAAATTATTTGGTAATCATCCTTGTTGCTCCATCCTGCTGGAACCAAATGATGTTGAAACGGATACGTCTTCTGCATATTTCTGGGTAAAAAAACTCCTTCAACATCTTTAAATAATTGTCCCTATTGATGCCCGTTTCGTTTTTGTAGTACGATTCGTGCACCACCCGGTAGTACCTCTCACATAAATTAGCAGTTGCTTAAAATTTTGCACATTGTTTAACTTACTTATTCCTGGATTTATATTTTCTATTGCATTCTATTTAGTGAAGGCATTTAGGCACTTAGTTCTGCGAGTGGATATGGGCTGCTTTGTGAAACCCATACTGTTCCATATTGATCGATTAAAAGAATTCGTCATACCTCATTAAATTTTAAATGCTGTATTCTTTGTTCAATTCATATTAGTTTTTTGATAAGAACTTAACGATTTTATCCTCTCTTTTGTCTCTCACATCAAAGCAAAAAAAAAAAAAAAAAGAAAAAAGCAAGAAAAATATTACATTTCCTTACTCGTTCGTTTTCGTCAGACACATCGAAGTGGCCGCCGCTCAAATAATGATAGGTGGCCGCATGCGGGGTTGAACTCGCGATCATGCGAGCGACAGTCGCACATACTAAACATTGCGCCGCGGTCAGTTAACACCAATTGACGTTGTAGGTCAGTTTTCTACGACTGACATATCCGCACTGGTTTTATGGCACATTTGTACATTATAAGTTGCCTTTCGTAAGCGAAATATGTAACGCCTGTATTATAAACTGCTTCGGGGCAATGCAGATCTGCTGTCTCGGATGCGGAAAATTTAATGAATCGCTTCCATTTTGTGTGATATGTTCCTCTTTGCTTTATTGCTGTGATGAAGGCCTCCCAAAACTGTGTGTTTACATACTGTCCAATTTCTAAAGTGGCCAAATCGTTTGTCGTAGCGGTTTGTGATAAATTTTGCATTTTCGATATAACAGCAATGACTTCACTCCCCTGATTGCACGCAGTTAATCGTGGAAGAGTGCTCCACTAACTTACTACTTTATTTATTGCGTTAACAGTTTCGAAATGTTATTGATTTCACAATTTCATTGATAGACGTAAATATTGCTTACCATAACACATGCCATCAAAAAGAAAAAACAAATTTACGTTTACAGCTTTGCCTTCCTTAATTGTTTTTTTTGCACATATACTTGTACTTCAAAATTATTTTCTTGCTCCATATCCTTTTTAGCAGTTCATTCCACAAACATAGGTTTGTTGTTCAAATAAAATTCGATAATGCGCAATAAACAACTCACCGAATTTCACCTATTGTTTGCATAGAGTATTACATAGACTAGAATAGAAATTTGTATTTGTTATGTGAGGTATCCAGGGATAAATACCAAGTGTTTCCGTCTGCTGATCTCCTTCTCTAAATTCGTAGCACTAATAATTGGTGGTGTTTTAGAAGCCTTTCTTTCCAACGAAGTTTTAGTCGTCCATTGAGTTCATTCTCGAATGCTTTTTTCTGCTCTGTCGCCTTGATGCCGAATAATGATTCTTTTGACACCGTAAACTCCGATAACTATGATTTGTCCGTATACAGGGTGGCAATAAGAAATTCAAATAATTTTTATTTTAATCAATAAATTTCATTAATTTTTTATTGTATAGAAAATTTATTTTTATTTTATATAACTAATTGGTTTTGAAGATGATAGACCGTAGTTGTGGGTAAAAATGAACTTTTTCGACAATTGACAATTAACAGCAGCACGATTCGTGCGCCACCCTGTACGTTTCGGTGTATTTATTAGAAAGGATTCGACGCTTAATCGCAGGTGCCGTGAGACCAAAAATGAAAATCGCTAACATAGTGGACGGTCGTGTATCCGAGATCCGAGATCTTCCTCCAATATTCTCATCAGGATGAATTACATTTCTGAAGTTGTTGCTGAATCGATATACCTGGATTGCACCTCACACTATCGGCCTCTGCCAATGATGATGACGGCAATAGTGAGTGTTTTCCACTCCAAAGCCAGTCTGATGACCTCTTTGCATAAAATTGCGTACAACCTTCGCTTCATTTCGGCCAAACCTTGTTTTTAATAAACGCTCAGATTTGGCAGTCAAATTTGAAAACAAATTTTATATATTTCCAACATTGTTCAAACATACTTCGACTCATTTCTTTTCGTGGAAGTCTTATACTGACTGATCACCAAGATTTTGAGAAGGAAAAATAGTATATAATGCAAAAAGATACCAGTATTTTGATTACGCTATATTGGAGCTACCATTGAAGAATTATCAATTTTGTAAGCAAATAAGTAATATTAAATATTTAGAATACAAGGTTAAAATGTACGGAAATCAAATAAAATTTAGTATACAGACTGTAGCTGTCCTAACGATTGGAATGCGGTGTGACACATATTCTGTGCCTAACTTTGTATTACAAAAAGGTTTTAGAAAAAATCGAAACATTGAGAAAGAGAAGAAATCACTGGAGAAGACTCAAGAAAAACGAATCGACAAATACCACATATTTGTCGACGATAAAATTGTCTTCAACAGTCCGATGTGCAAAAATTTTATGAAGCTACAGTTAAGTTTGGTATTCATGCCAAGCTCATCTGAAGCCTTTGGTAAATATGGGCAAAATTTTACTGAGCCCTTTCACACTACCTATAAATCAGGATTTTGACAGGGCGGACAACATACTTTTGCAGATGATTATGAGGAAAGCCTTAGTTAACTCTACTGGTGCAATGTTGAATATATTATTACAATCTTATCAAGCATTGGGAAGGAGTCAGTAAAAATAGGTGTGGTGGTAAACGAGGACAAATACCAGTTTTTTATTTTCTCGATCAAAGAGTTCTTCGTTTAAAGCGTTGCGAGTACGTAGATGACTATAACTTTGGATTGGTGAATGAAATTAGTCTTCGCCACGAATTCTCTTTCATGTTTTGCATCAACTCAAAATGAGTGCCAGAAGGTCACAATTTAAGTTTGGAAAGAAAAAATACTAGGTAAATACAGCGGTTTTTCGATGTTAAATTGGTAATTTGTTGTATCCAGAAATTCGTTAAAAGTTATGGCCTCGTGAAATTTCGCGTTATTGTGGTGCTAAATTCACAGGTTTTTCATCCTCAAACCTTACTATTTTCAACGAATTTGCTGTGTCAATGACCACCTTATGACAAAAATTCCGAGTGCAGCATAACTCCGTGATTATCATGAAAACAGTTGGCATACGAGTAACTTTGAATTTTGATAGACCCTTGACGATTTCGGTTCAGTGGGAATGCGCCATTCCCCAGTTTGTTAACTGGTTTGCATGTCAAACTGGTAAATCTATATCCCATCGCTAGTTATAATCCGTTTTATGAATGTGGGATTGGAATTGACTCGTTCCGACATGTCTCTAGTGGCCTTTATGCGATCGCATTTGTGAAGTAAATTTAGATCTTTCGGAATTAATCGAATGACAAAGGGCTTGATAACCAAACAGTTGCGTCATGAATACATGAACTGATTCGTGAAAAAAAAGATTGTCAGCCACAATTTCCCTCACTTCATAGATGTTAACTTCAGTTGAAGACATTGATACCTTACCAGAGCGTGAAAATGTGCTCCTAACACACCTCGACCGCTTTTGAATTCAATGTACTCGTACCACTCATTCGCAGTTTTTTTTTTTTTTGGTAAAATTTATTCATCGTAAGCATTTTTATTTCAGCACGAAATTCCATCTGCAATAAGAAAATTTGTCTAACATTATTTTTATCGATTATAAAAATCTAAAAACGTACTTGAGATTAATTGACAACTGTGAGTAAACTGAATGACTGGTCGCCTTCAAAGTCCGTTTCAGTACAGAAGACAGTTTGAACATAGCGATTAAACGAATTTTGGCAATCCCTTTAATTTGGGTTTTTATGTGATGAATTCTCGTTTCTTTTTTGATGATCTAGATTTTATGAAGTTTTTGAGAGCTCTGATGCAATTCAGAATTAGCCTTTACTATCTAAATATTAATTCCAGTTGAAATCTTATCAAACCTCATGTTAAATTTAACAATAATTCGCTAAAAAAATGCGAATTAATGTAATTAGTAAATTTGAAATTGAAAAACGACATTGACTTTTAACTACAGATTGGGACAGAGTAAATCAGCATTCAACAACTTCTCGTCAGCATGTTTTGGAAATGTAGGATAGGTCGGTGGTCAGATCAAAATTAATTTTAAATGGTATTTCAACATTTTTTTTTAAATTGATAGCATTTTTGTGAATTTTGTGATTTGTAATTTTTTTTTTTATAAAAAAAATATAACACGGAAATATGTTCCAAGCTTAAATAACAGAAATAAAATTGATATAATTGTTCGGAAAATTTGTCAATTTTAGTCGAGAATTTCTCAATTAAATTTGAAAATTTCTAAATTTGTTTCGGAAGTTTCCCAACTTCATTGTAAATTTTTCCAAATATCATGGAAAATATTATTTTCAAGTGAAACTCCGAATTTAAATAACAGAAATAAAATTAATTTGTTTGTTCGCTGAACTTGTCAAGTTCAGTTGAAAATTTCTCAAATTAATCTGAAAATTTCCAAATTATTCGGAAAATTTTTCAATTTCAATAAAAAATTTCTCAAATTAATTTGAAAATTTCCAAATTTTATTCGGAAGTTCCCAACTCTATTTTAAATTTTCTCAAATATAATGGAAATCATTATTTTCAAGTGTAATTCCGAGCTTAAATAATAGAAATGAAATTAATTACTTTGTTCGGAAAATTAGTCAATTTTAGTTGAAAACTCCTCAAATTAATTTGAAAATGTCCAAATTTTATTTAGAAGTTTCTCAATTAAATTTGAAATGATTTTTGAATATAACAGAATATATTACTTACAAGTGAAATTTTCTCATTTTTAACTAGAAATTGTGTGGATTTGACGATTACTCGCTCAAAAAAAAAACAACAAAAATTGGTGGTTTCAGTGCTAGAATCCGCGGTCGTATTCACCATAATTGCGTTTATTATGCACAGGCCCACTGTCGATTACGGTTTGAAAAATAAGTATGCTATCCTAAACATTCTTCTTCAACATAGCTTTCATAGGTAGTTCTCGTACTTATTGTAAGGGAAGAGCATTGATTTTTTTATGACTGATTTTTGAATTATTACGTAAAATTCCTATTGGGGTTTGCCACAGACATTGTTTAGAGAGCAAACAAGCAAAGTTAACAGACCATAGCAAGAAGAAGATGAAACATATTCATTATTTGAGAATATGTAGTTAGGCCGCCGTAAGCGTTTGCTATTAACTGACAACCTACTAGAGTTAACACACTTGAAGACTCCTGGGACTGTTTCAATGAAATTGCAATCGCAAGATGCACGCATTAATGTTCATATTTGCTACGAGCAAATTTTGGAACGTAAAGTATACTGGAGATGTGTGAATGCGTTCATTTTAGTGTAATATCAATATCGGTGTCAGGAGAAATGAAATATACTAAATGGGCGAGAATATGCTTCCGTATTTAAATGTTCGCATATTTAAATGATTTGACTTTTACTATTTACTAAGCGTAATGTTAACCGTGCACTCTAAAGAAAAATTTGTGCTCTTAAACCTTGCTGAAGTAATAAGTTTCTGTCTTAGTCTATTCAATAGAAAGGAAAAATGTTTGTTGAAAGGATACCATTTATCGAGCATAATGTTGACTATGGATTCCAACCAAAAATGTTGCACTTAAATCTTATTGTGGAATGAGTAACACAAAAAAAACCTTACATCATTTAGTAATTAAAAGGATTAGCTCTTAAATATGGTTTTATAAGACAACTTTTTACAAAAAAAAAAACAAAAAAAAAAAATATTTGGCAAGTTTTTCTATGTGGTGAGACACGGTGACAAAAAATTGGCGCCTGTTAAAATGTCATGTAATCCCTGTCAACGCTGTAACTCAGCGCTTTAAGTGATGCTACTTTCGCTTTTTGTGTACGACGGAACAAATAATGAATTTCGTATATTTCCTCCGTCATAACGAAACCATTTGTTGATGGTTCGCCGATTTTAAACAAAGTCGTGCTGGATGTAATGACCAGATACTTGATAAACATGTATCTCTACCCGACGTCCCTTTGCTTTCAAAAGCGCAGGAAACTAGCCTAAATTTAAGAACTATTACTGGGACTAATGACTAAAAACATGTGGTTGTGTAAACGATGAGTATTGGTAAATTGGTAAATTCTAATCAAACAATTCTTTGAATTGAAGCATAACCAATGTATAACCAATGATTTTCTGATAATTGTGCAACTCGAATGTGGGGTACCCCCACAGGCAATTCAATCTGTTCTTGTTCGCAACAATAAAGAAAGAAACCACACTTGAAATATATACGAGCAAGTTACGTCAGTCAGTAGTTTGAAAAAAAAATATTGTGGTGAAAAGTGGCCACCTTATAAAACATGTGTTTTAAGTTTCAAGGCGCCACGTTGTTTAGTATTTTTATTTGAGCCATCAAAATAAACGATCTCAGTGAATTTGTAATCGTGGAGAAAATTGGTCAACGTTATGTAATTCAATGTTTCCAAATTTTTGCGTAGATTTATAACATGGATGAGAAATGTATCCCCCACTTTACACCTGAGAAAAATCAACAGTCAAAGCAGTGGACTGAAATGGGAGAATCATGTCCAAAGAAAAAAAGACGGTTCCATCTGCAGGCAAGGTCGTGGAGGAAAAATCATCAACGAAGTATATTATGCTAATTTACTGCAGCGTTTAGGTGATGAAATTATGGAACAAATGGCCGCATTTGGCGAAAAAGAAGATGTTGCTCCAGTTCACACATCCACCATTGCGAATGAATTAAGTTTCCAATTGTTACTACACCAAGACAATGCTTCATTTCATGCATTCACTGATGCGATGGCTAAAATTAATTAATTAAAGTTCAAATTTGTTTATTATGCACCTTATTCGCCAGATTTAGCTTCCTCGGACTATTTCCTATTTCCAAACTTGAAAATATAGCTTGGTGGTAAAAAATGTGCCGACAATGAAGACGTAGGGGTCTGCGGTTGATGGCTATTTTAAGGAGTTTGACAGTTCTCACGATAAACAGGGTATAGAACCTATTGAATATCGCTGGAAAAGGTGTATAGAGCTAAAAGGAGATTATGATGAAAAGTAAAGAACATTTTTCCCAACTTTCTTGTATCTTCTTTGTTAGGTCGGCTGCCTTTTGAACCGTCCTCGTAAATAAGGTAATTTTTATGGGAGATAGCAAAGAGGGCGTAATCATTTCGTCGATTTTTTAGCGCATATAATCGACGATCAGAGTAGATATTGTGTCGCCTATTCCGTTTTAGAAATTAGTTCACCAAATGTGCAAAATATGTGCCTGACACAACTTATTGAAAAATATGAAAGTATGGTCATGTTGGTTAAACCGGTAGAGAATAGTACAACAAACCAATGGATAAAAATGTTAAACTGTTACAGTCGACTAATTAGAAATTACACAGAATTGACAGCATTTTAAATAATCGTCAGTTTGAATCGGATTAACCAAAGGGGGTGGGGTTAACCGTCGATTTTTTTTTCAAATTTTACCAGGAATTATAAAGTAAGGTAACAGACCAAAATGTGGTTTGCTGCAGGTTATGAATGAGGAGTTACTGGGACAAGATTCAATTCCGCAAAATTGATGAATGTGTAAGGGAGCTACAGCCTAAGAAATTGTTAGGCGGTGCCAAGTTTTAAGAATTTTCGTAAAGATTCGTAGCCATTAGCCAACCAGCCAGCCAGACTCTTCCTTTTGCGTTTTACATTTTTGACATACCCTCTGGATGAAGAAAGTTCTTTAATGCAAAGAAACCTCAATAAAATCGGCAATTTCTGACGCGTATAGTGACTGGTAATGAGAAGTTGCTCACTTTCGATAATGTCAAGTGAATACAGTCTTTGCGGCAACACGGTGAGTCGGCCAACCCACGATTGAGGGTAGGGAATCAGAGAATACTATGAGGTGCTCTACAACGGCCAAACTCGTATTTTGGAACACTACTGTCAACTATTGGACCGTTTGGAGGAAACAATGGGCAAGAAGTTTTGCTCAATATGAGAAGAATTGTGTTCCATCAGGGCAACGCCAGCCTTCATGCATTGATAGTGACACGCCAGAAACTCTGCGAATTTGGCAGAGGATTTCTATGCATCCATCTTTCAGTCAGAAGGTGGCATCAAGTGATTGCCGCCCATTCCAATCTACGGCAAATGATGATTTCTATGAGGCAGGTATATTGGAATTATGAAGACAAGTTATCGAACGAAACGCTGCGTGTTTGACATAATTCGAATCAAACTGTGCCATAGAAAGCCTTCAAAGTTATGTAAAGATGGTGGATTTCTCTTAACTACTCTTTATGTAAACATCAGTTTTAATGCATTGAATTAACAATGTTTTATGTGTATCAGTCTCAATATTTTCTTCTATTGTACGGACAATTTAAATTTAGAGCCGCTTTCTAGTTTTGAGAATTTGAAAAAACTCATTCTGCAGTACGAGTATATACTCTTTAGTATTATGACTAGATAGGATAGGACGGTATGACTATTCAAAATAGTTATTAAAATATGTTATAGATAGTTGAAAATGTACCCTGCCACAAATGTACATCATTGCGGTCTAATGTTTTATATCATTTTATTTCTGCACTACAGTTTAGTTTAAGAACTGCACTGACATTGCAGTCGCCGGGCCGGTTAAAAACGCTAAAAATAACCGTTTTCCAAATGTTTTCATTTAAAATTACATTGGCGGTTTAGATTGCCGAAAGTTGTTTTTCAGCCACTGCTTCTAAAGCTGAACGAATTGCGTAATGAAAAAGTAGCGCAACCAATTAAAATGAAGGGATAAAGCAAACCGTACAGATTACTATGGCTGTGGCTGCAAAACAAATGAGGAAACGGCAAAGAGATATGAAAGTAGTAAAAAAGGAGAATCTTACTCGCGAAAGGATGTGCTGCGACAGCCAGCATTTAGAAGAGTTCTTAATCGCAGCGTTGTAGCAATTAATGCTGCAACAACTGCGTCAAACATAATATTCACAGTAGTTGCCAAGGTGGAAAAAAATCTCATTTACCAAGGATTTTGTTTTAATTCAAACTCAAAGCGCTACAGCTAATGTAATTGAAATAATACAAGTGCATGAAAACACGTTGAGGCAGTAAAGCATTCATGTATGCCTGCCGTCAGTTACGGTGTTGTATTCTAGAAGATGAATCTAAGTCATGACTGTGATTACTTGCTTTCGAAAAACACTTAAGGTGTCAACAAGAGCATTTGCTTGTTGAAAACGGCCACCTTCCATTCATCTATACGGTCGTTTACCTTGTTGGTATCTTACAGGTACCTACAAGTTTTCAGTTATAATAACTAGTTTGATTATTGACATATACTAATATAAAAGTAGACAAGGTATACGATAAAAGTCACTTTTATATTGTACTTGTTGTAGGTTAATTTGAGGGATTCAGTTTTACAAGAGTGCAGTCCCTGGTTAGGTTATTGACGTGTAATCATTAAAGGAATAATATAGAGATGTCCCCTCCCTCTCTTGACTAGTAGGCTCAAGCAGATTATTCTTCCTTGATAGAGTTTATTGTTATTTGTATTTAATTCCACTTAATAGATGTAAGAAATCAATGAAAATTTTCTCAGGCGTAATACCATAGTATACTTTTTGGCGTAAAATAACGAATATTAGAGACATCCAGTTGGTTCGAAACTACGGAGAATATTTGAGAGGAGAGGGTTGATATTTCTATTATCACATCTTCTTTGATGTCTGCAGAAATGGAAACTATGTAGGTAAAATTGTTTTAAAATTTGATTTGAAATAAAGTCGATGTAGTCAGAACAAATTCAAGACATGCGTCCTGTCTCAAGATTAAGACCCGTTTACATTTTTTCTAAAATTTTTATTGCTTCGTCCATATCTTTATACAGTGTTTCGCAACACAAAAGTAACAAAATGTACTCCAGACTATTAATATATAATTTTCATAAAAACAAAATATTTAAAACAAAGCTTACCATTTATTTTCACAGAGGTATTATTAAGCTATAAAACCAATACATTACAACAACAACAACAATTGCGTTTAAAAGAAATATGAAAAAATGTACAGCACAGCCGGAATTCACTTGCGCAAAACAATAGCAACAAAAGCAATATTTTGTGTATCCGCCCTTGTTTTTAATAACATCTTCGCATCTTTTTGGCATCGAGGCAACTAATGAATAAAAACAATCCTCCGGAAGGTTTTCCCACTCAGTTTTCAACTTGTTGAATAGCTCCTCTTTGTTGGTAAACCGATGTCCTGCCACTCTCCTTTTAAGGAAGCCAAAAGGGTTTTCAATAGGATTCAAATCAGGTGATTGTGCCGGCCAATCAAGAGTTTGAATCCTATTGTTTGTTAGCCACCCTTTTGCCACTTTCGATGTGTGTTTCAGATCGTTATGTTACGGTATCAGTAGTAATTACTAGTGAGTTCCGTATTCTCCAAAGAATATAACGTCCTATGTATAACTTGCTTCTCATCGTATAGGGATTAAAAGGATTTTGATTCAGTAATCATTTAATATAAAAACAAACGAGCGTTGAACAGTAAAAAGAACCTAAGTTTATTATCCTATCCAACACTAATTGTAAATTTTTTTTCTCAGAATCGTTCCAATTTGGAAACGTGAATGAACAAATTAGGGAAATATTTTGTAATCCTACTTTGTACAGGTTTGGATCGAATCCTTTTCCAATTTTGAGTGGTAGTCACTTAATGCCTTGTTGGCTATTTCGAGTAGTAAACCAATCGATAAGTGCAGTAAAGCTTCTCAAGCAGACATTCACCATCTGCTTTACACTATAGGTGACTTTCGGTGAGTCTAAAAGTATAAAATTAAATGGCTCTCGATTGAATCGAGGCTGATATCTGATATAAGAGAGTTTACGCCATAGAGGGGAATAATGTAGAGGTTTCTGCAGCTCCTAAAGATGAAATAATTGACTAGCCAACCAGTATTTTTCTTTTTAATAGCGTTTGATAGCATGTTGACTATTTACCATTAATTATCTATTAGTAATAAATTGCAATATTCTTTAGAATGACACCACAGAATGTTTTCAGGCGTAAAATAAATCACTGCATCAAACATTCCAGACGTTTAGTTTTCTTGAAGGTATATGTTATTAACCTATACATAAATTGATAATTTCATTAATTGATTATTTGAAATCTCTCGCCTCAAATAAACTTTGTAGGCTCGAGCAAACTAAATTTTTCCTATAATGGACGCAACGACTTATATTGCGCCTGAAAGCATACAGCTACGATCTAACAAAATATTAATCTGTTCCAATTTCTAAGAAGTTCCGTAAAGTTTCAACGGACATTCCTCAAACGACTTAAGAAATCATGAAACTTATTTGGCAAAAAACACTTAATACTTCAAACCCACTCTTCAGGTTGTTACACTTTTAGCCATGAAAGTATAATAGAATTATATTTCTATTTTTTCTTCAATAGTACGCAGAATTTTTGTGGAAAAACAAAATTTCAATGTTGATATGTAGTAAAAATAATTTTGAAATGTAGTAAAAATAAATAAAGATTAATGTACTGTTTTGCTGCGGGATTGAATCTGTGAATGTGATAGTGCACACGTCTGTAAACTTTCACATTGTGTAGCAAAGATCGGGGGATTTATTGCTATGTAACTAAAAGAAGAACGCCTCGAGGAACCATGAAGAAGACCTTCCTCTGTACAGTAATGTAGACTGTATAAATATATATGAATATGTACTCGTAGTTTCATGCAAATTCGCATACATTTGTTGTGGATTCCGGTTGTGTGCACATTTGATGTATGTTCCTTATAAACTTGACTGTGATGACTTTGTGAATGTGCAGATATTTGCTGAAGAACAAAATGTCTTTGTCAGTATTGAGTTATTTTAATCTGAACCGAAAATCGCTTAACCGGTTAATAAATCTAAAAACAAAAAATATGTCGATTTAAAGTTAATAAAAGCAAAGTTAATAAAAAATGTATTTATTTATTTAAAACCCAGGAGATTAACCAAAATTGGTTTCATATTATTAACGTTACTGTTTTAGAAATAAATGAAGTTATTAGAAAAAATATAGATTTCTTGTCTTAATACTAATCTAATACTCCATAAAATTTGTATAAATATTTCTAATCGTTGTAAAAATCTACAGCCTTCGTCTTCCCGCATGTCTGTTGGAAACATGGTGGAGGTTCAAACAGTTAAACTAGGATATTGCAGATGTCGCGCGGTATGGCATCACCTTGTCAAAATCGTCGCATGGAGGCTGAAGAGTGGCATAATAATGTTTCGTGCCTATGATAGGTTAGGTTTGAAAAAGTGAAAAATTGCTCGGATAGGGAAGAACTCCGTCATACGAGGACAGTATCCATCTCTGAAAAAATAGGAATTTTTTCAACAATTATATAATTTTCATTAATTGAAATCAATATATGGCAGAATTGTATAAATGATATAAAAACCTATGCAAATTAATTTCAATATTTAAAGCATTGACCTATCAGTGGGTTTTGTAATTGAAAAATATTAAAATAGTACCCACTTTCACTGAAAAATAGGCTAAGTCAATGTGTAACGTATAATAAATGGATATTTTTGACTTTACTACTTATCTAGCAACAGGCTGTCGTTTACAATAAGCAAATGGGAAATTGATCCGATAGGAAAAAACTTACCCATATAAGGAATTCCAGAGTTTTTTCATGGTTTTCCGTCATTTTTTTTAAAGCTAGCAGGGAGTAGACACAGTAAAAGGCTATCGAAAGATACAAAAAAATTTTAATTTTCTCTGGAAAAAAGGGTAACGCCTGTGTATTATGCTCCCCAAGAGGATGTTTTCGACACGCCCATCTATCTACCGATAAGATGGTACATCGTCCATAATACTGTGAACTGGAATATAATATATAATGGTAAACTTCTAGCCATCAGACCGACAAATGTTGCGCAGCTTGTCTTCTTGTTTTATTTTTAAGCTATAAAAGTGTAATTTTTAGAGCAGCTTTTGTCTGAAGTATTACCATTATATTACCAGTACAATCAAGAACGATGTCATAAAAATGTGTTTTAACTGATTTAAATTTTGTGGACGTGATAAAAGTTCAAATTCGTTGAACTAAATAAAGTTTAAGATATCAACAAAATTAATAAAAACTGTCAAAAAATTATATAAAAAATAGAGTGCTAATAAAACTTAAATTACCACCACTTTACTTTATGAAATCCTATTATATTGCTATTAATGACTACTTTTTTCTGTGAAATTATTTGATAACATCGTCACAGTCTTATTCAATTTCGAGAGATAATATTGATAACCATTCGTTTAGGTGGCGATTAGAATAGAAACTTATCTGCTACCCAGTAAAAAAGGTGGAAATCATTCGATAAGAACAGTATATTTTCCGTTTCTTGGAAAGTTCTTTTTAATGACACCAAAAGTAAACATTTTTAGTACATATATTTTTTTTGTTTCTGATGCAGAAACTTCAAATTGTTTAACAAATATTTAAAATGGTTGTTCGTCACCAACATAAATTGTAAATTGTTTTGCGAATTTTTACTGCTTCGGAGGATCTCGTGAAAAGGAAATAAACAAGCCCACGCTGAATTCTCTGATGATTACCCAATTCTTCACCACTTCCAGATAACGATCGGCGGATCTTTTTAACTTCTCTGGATGCTCTTTGTTTTACCGAGTATGACGCCCACGTAGAACAGAATCTCAAATACTGCGTGCTTCCGCAAAAGAAGACTTTTCATGCTGGAGCTTTTGGATCCATCCACACATCATGCACAGTCAATGCAAACGCTGTATTTTGGTTAGTTGAGGCAAGTTGACGTCGATATATCGCTCATACGGTTTGTGGGTCACTTGACTCCTTTGGTCTCCGTTCACAATGATGTGTCTACATATTTTTCAGAGTATTTTTCTCCCAAGGAGTATAAGAACACGCGTGTCGTACTCGTATACCTGGGTACAGGTAGGACTCATATCTGATATTGTTTGATTTTTACCGAGCTTTGTCATTACCGTTTGCTAAGCTGATACTGTATAACATTTGTTTACAGCAGAAGCCTTCACCAAAGTTCAGTTTCGTTTCGTTTTTGATACAGTAAATTTATTTAAAGTACGTTAAAACTTTGTTTCTGATCCGTATTTGAAACAACTTACGAGTATTACATATATTGACTCGTTTCTCGGGAACCTGAAACGAAAATATAATTTTATGCAGGTAAATTTTTTAATCTATATCGTATTTTTTTATGTATTTTTTCTCTCTTTCTCTTCAACTGTGTTTTTCTTTCTTTTTGCAGAGAAAAAGGCCTGGTGTCAAAATGCGAGAGATAAAAGTGTATTTGAAACATTTTCATTTGGTTTTTTTAATTTACTGTACCAGGTTTCCCGAGCTTTTCACAGCTACTCAAATAATTTTAAAATAAGATTTCATAAACTGAATCGGAAACAAAATTGTTTCAGTTTCGTTTCGGGTTTAAGAATCAAAATCAAAATTGTTTGTAATTACGTTTAGATGTCTGAAACAGAAACAAACTTCAATGCAATTAATTCAATGCAAAATAAAAACTATTTCCGGATTTGATCACATTCCGCTGACGTTGCCTGGTTTGCAACCAATGCTCTCCTTCTAATCTTTACACTGATATAATTAGTTTTATTTACGACAGAGCCGAGGCAAATTCACTCAGCACTTCAAAGTTATAGTTGAAGATATTCACGCATTCTCCTAAATGAATTATAAACATTTTTTCCGACTTTGATGTAAAATGGTTTGCAATGATCTCTGCTTGTCTTTAGTGAAGACTTCATGTCAGCCAGAGTCATTGCATAAAGTTTTATAAGTTTCACAGCAGTACAAAAGCCGGCCGTGGCTTCATAAAATTCTTGCCATACCCGACTTCTTAGACTTGCAGTAGTTGGAATATTTGATCAGTTGTGCATTGACCAGGTCTAAAACCGCTCTGAGAAGGTCCAATCAGATCATCTAAGATAGGTTTTAGCCTGTTTATGTGATGTTTTGTCGATTAAGCAAACAAATGCATGGTCTTCGATACGACTGATTCCGAGAACCGGTTTTGTGGAAAACCATTACTTGAACATTTCAGTCCTTGTTTGTTTATATTATAGATATCATTGCGTGGAAAGAAAGCATTCATGATATGTTATGTTAAGAGAGTATGAAGCTCATTAAGTTTGTCTGACTATTCTGTTGCACGTGTTTGTTATTAAGTGACAATACTAGAGTTAATAATAATGCTGAAGTCTCTTAGAAGTTGCGGAGTGAAATGTCTGCCATAACACAGAAATGTAAACGTATACAATCAAAGATAATATTGGAATGGAAGGCAAATTAAAGTTGAGTAAATTGATGATATATTCAGGGCCCATTAATTGTAAAAAATCCATAGTTCCAAATGAACAGCAAATACACCGCTACAATATAATTAGAATTGAAATGAGGCTAAGAGGGAATTTGGATTTGGCTCTCCCAAACCTTTGGAGGATTTCACATGCAGCAACCTTCGGGCAGGTATTGCCTGATACTGGTATCGGATATACGTTTAGCATCCGGTGGTAGCTAAAGTAAGAAGACGAATAGTTTGAGTTACGTAAATGATGACGTATCTAAGGCAAATACTGAAGCTCAATTTGTATGTCAGTTGGCGGACTGGATCCGGTGACCTAATGAGCATTATAACTCACCTTAAATTAACGAAAACAAAACCTTCCAATGTTTATGACCACACATACGCTATAAAGATCATGTGAATGGACCCAAATGCTTTAGCGCGAAAGGTCTTTGACTACGAATGAGGGTGACCAAAACCTCATTAGGTGCGACGAATCGGAGGAGAGGTGCGAAAGAACAACTGTACTTGGAATTAGTTTCTTCGTGCGCAATGTAATGGATAAGGATGTTTACTCTTGATAAATAAGTAAGTACTGGAAACAGATTAAGCAGTTTTTACTTCGATTTATTTCCTGTGGAAAATTTTAATTTAATTTAATCATACAACATTTTTCAAAAGCTGTGAAAGTTTTAAATAAAAAAAGGATAACTCAATCATTTTGCCGTCCGTCATTTAGCTTCTGGCCCTTTGCCGAATTCCAGAAAATACAATGGTTTCCAGAAGCATATAACAAAACAGATGGACACAAGCTGTTTTCGATAGCCCGATATAGATTCCAAAAATATTTATGGCCATTATTGAATTTGGTATCTCAGCGAAATAGTACTGCTATACAGGATGATACTGACTGATAATGACTCCTCAAAGATTTAACTGAGCCAATATGCACCAAACGAATCTTTAGACACTCCGGTAGACTATCGTGTGGTATTTTCATTACGTTGATATTATAATGGAGAAAGGTGCCCTGGTCACATCTCAACAATGTTAAATAAAATCTATGTCCTGCTCGTGTTCATTTAACTGAGCCTAGTCGAACATTGAAAGATGCTACAACGAAGTGATAAATTTGTGATAAATTCATCTTCGTGGATGATTTTTTTCTGCACTAACGCCGCCAGTCCTTGAAACTAGTAATGTCAACCTGGAAATTGGAAGAGCGGTATTGCTCACAAGCATATAGTATTATGATTGACCTTTCTCCCGTCGAACAAAAATCTAACTGTCGTGACAAATTGAAGAAGGAGTACATAAAACCAAAGCACTTGAATTTCTTTCACTTTGCAGCGTTAAATAAAAAAATCAAATTTTCTTGTATCCCATAAATTAGATATGGGAGAGCTTTTCACATTCAGTCAGTTTAGACTCATTCACTTTTTAACCACACTAAATGGGACTTACAGCTCCGATTCGATTAAGAACGCTAGAGTTTGGAAAGCATTTACCAGAATTGTCAATTAATCTACGACTACTCGAAGTATTCGTCAGACACATCGAGGTGACCGCCGCTCAAACAATGGCGCATGCCTGTATGCGGGATTTATCGAACGACAGAAGCAACAGTACTCCAAAGTAAAGTAGAGTTTCACGAACATCATAGCAGAGTTTAGTCAAACAATAAACAAACACTATGTTTAAAACACTTTTTTACAGTTTCAAGCGGGCGGAAGTAGATGCGAAACAAATTCTTATTTGTTCTTCATTTCCTATGATATTTCCTTTTCACTAATACATATGCAATAGTGGGTATGTTGCCCACCTATTTCCGTTACAGAAAAAAATCCATGTTTTAAACGCTCTTGTAAGAAGTTTCACATTCAAAAGGCATGAGAAAAATGTGAAGCTTTCCACGTAAAAAAAGTGATATTCCTAGAGCCTTAAATATGTGTTCCTTAGCGTTACTTTGAATAATTAACTGATATGTGTGGGCCTACCTCAGTAACCAGACAGTAATATATTTCCGTTTTTTCATGACTTCACAATTCGACAAGAGATTTTACTTCCATTCATTCAGTTCGGCGGCATTCAGCTCATGCCTACTTACTGTATGAATAACTAAGTGACAGAGTTTGTGGTAAAAGCAAATTGAAATGTCAGCTTGTTAATTTAATTATCCTAGCAGTCGTAGTAAATTTCATGCTACTTCTAGGACAGAGAGAGTGCTTTATTGGTTTTAAGTTCGGTGAATATTTTACAGTTCAGTGTTTTTAGCTGTGTTCATCTGAAGAATTTTCTGTGATGTGAAATTTAAGTGAAGTGAAAGATGTTGGGGAGAACGAGGGAGAATAGTTTGCCTTAAAAGAAGAAGTACGAGAAGAGAAGAGGGTAAGCCATCATTTTCATTTAAGTTTCAAATATATTCGTATACTTAAACATACTCTTGCCTGTACATTTGGTTGAGTACTTTTCTGAGTATTCACACAAACATTAAAATTTTTCTCTTTGCTTTAATACCGGTTCCACGGCTGGCGATATTAAATTTGTGTAATCGAAGCAAACAATAATCAGACTATTCTATTCTTTTGCATATATTATACTTAACAATTTTTCTTTAGGAAATTGGGAATTATCGGCTTTCAATAATTATATAAGAAAAAATTAGAATTGTGAGGCAAATATTGACGAGATAGGGGAATATTTTGCAGTAACATTAATCACTAAGCAATTATTTTGGGCAACATAAGAAGAGGAAGAGTTTAATTTGATAATCCAAGTTAAAGAGCATTTTTTGCATCTAAGGAAATCTTAGGGTTTGCAACCAACATTTCACTCTGTACGTTTTGCAATGAAACAATGCAGACCTTAAAGTTATTGAAGGGAGACGCTCTTCTGGTTGTCCAGATTGGTTAAATAAAAAGAGATCTCTAATGGAAATATTTTAAATTATCAGAAAAAATCTTCAGAGAATCTTTACTTTAAAATTAGTCATAGCTTCTATAGTTGTTTCTTAGTAAAACTTTGATTTCTAAATAGGATTGTGAACTACAACATTCCTTAAACAACATTACAAAGTTACAAAGTTACAGTTACAGTTGAAGTTTTTATCTAGTTTAGTTAGAATGATCCATCTTATATCATATATGCACCGTTTTGTTACAGTTATTTTGAAGGTAATTTCTTTTTGGCTCTCGGGGGCAGCCGATTTTCACAAGCTTCAGGCGAATTTTTCGCCAGCGAAATTAATCGCCATCGATTGGTACAAGTGATGATAATTTGCTACCAGGTTCAGAATATATCGTATGGTGGATGGCTAAGGACCTCTCGGCCAAGCTCCTGGCGAGTCATTATCGATGTGCGAGACTTTGCCTTGTCCGCTGTTGAGCTACTGTTTCCTTCAGACTGTGCAATAGTTGACAGCATAGATCCGAAGTAAGTGTTTGATCATAGGGCAGCTGCTCATAATAGATGATTCCCTAATAATCCCACCAAACACACAGCAAAGCTTTCCTGGGTGACAATCGTAACTTAACCGCGATTTGCACCCGCTCATAGATATTCGTCAGCGTCTGTATTCCCTTTGCAAATGGGTCGGTTTTGAAATTGAAAATGGGTCAGATGGAAATTCATTTAATGAGGTTTTTTTGTGGCACCATTACATCGAGTTCTTTTGTTTTTTGTATCCAGTCTTATTCAAATGGTTCCAAATTGTTTTTTCTTTACTAAATATAACGAAATATTACTTTTCAAAAAATATACGTTTTCCCGATTTTTTCTAATATTTTCATCACATTTTCATCACAATAAAAGATAGAACGGGGTTATCCATTTAGTGGTTTCAAAACCGCCGGTCTGGCAAGGCTTTCAAATACCATCAATCTGAAGTGTTATTTATTTAGTGAAAGGTTTGCCATTTATGAATACGGATGCCATTTGTGCATTACAGGGTGATTATGGTTTTTGTATTCGAACTGCTGCGCAAAGAATTGGCAAGATTATGAAGAAATTTGAAGAGACTGGAAGCGTTAGAGATTTGATCAGGTCTGTGCATCATCGAAATGTACGGACTGCGGAAAATATCGCTTTTTATACTGATAGTGTGGCGGATAACCGAAATTTGAATTCAGACCGCAATTGAAGATAATGAACTGGACGATATGTGTTTTCAATAAGACGGTGCCACAAGCCACACAAAACGACCGATTTTGACTTCATTATATGAGAAGTTTCACGCTTTGACGACGTCAATTGGCGACCAAAATCATGTGATTTGACGCTGTTAGTCTTTTGTTGTGGGCCTACCCCAAAGACCATGTTTACACAGATAATTCCCAAACATTGAAGCATTTTAAAACCAACATTCGTCATGTCATAGCCGAGATACCACCGGAAATGTGCAAAAAAAAAAAAAAAATGATCGAAAACTATCTCAAAAGGATCAACTGCTGCGACCGATCCAGAGGCGGTCATTTAAATGACAATGTATTTCATAATGGAGAAGCCTAAGCATTATAATGAAATGAAAGTTTCATCGACATCATAGCTTTATGTGTGTTTTATTTATATATATTTATATAGCTGTGAGCGAATAATACCAAAAATAAAAAAAAAACGATATAAAATGTGTGGAAATATCGTTCTTAGCAAATCCACCTATACCGCCACAGTGAACTGCAATCCATGGCTCTGGATATAAGTATAAGCTTTGGAAAGGCGGAATTTAATGCGACTGTCCAACTCTGCACTTTTCACTTCACACTTGTTTCATTCATTTTTGCAAAAACGAATGGCTTGCGAAACTCAAGATTATATGGGAAATCTTCTTTGCAGTGCCTTAATTTCACAGAATGCTACATGACGATCTTGCGTTGTGAACTTCAGCACAGCGAATACATTTTCTGGCGCAACAACTCATTT
The DNA here is from genome assembly GCA_019455685.1 of Philornis downsi. Lineage (NCBI taxonomy): Eukaryota > Metazoa > Arthropoda > Insecta > Diptera > Muscidae > Philornis > Philornis downsi. Next base: position 743,186 of record JAHXMU010000335.1, on the reverse strand, counting down.
TGAATGACATTCAGTAATTATTTCCATAAGAGTGCCATTTTATGCGATTCCATACCCAAAAATGGACGTATGTTTATGAAAGCATGCTTGCGTTGGTAATCCACATCGAAAAGCGTAATAATTTCTTAATATAACTGGCCAGGTAGTAGAGGTAGTTCGCTCAACGTCTCCAAATATCCTTGTGCATATAAGATTACTATAATTTTTTCACATATTGTTAGATTTGCACTGATAAGCATAGGAACAAATAATGCTGAGAATTTATTCCACTATTGAAAACTATAGAAAATTCTTTCTGAGTTAATGTCCTGTGACGAAACGTTTCTATTAATTGCATGCGATTAGATTTACTCAAGTTTTGTTCTTCTATTAATGAAATTAATTACACTTTTAAGATATAGCTAACATATTCAATTGCCAAAATTAAGTTCTCTATAGTGCTATTAAGATTAAGCTACATATGAACTATTCACTCGTTTGGTCTCTCACATACTCGTACAAATGCTTCAACGATTCAATAAACTAAGCTCATCTTTACGGAAAGTGCAATGGAATTGAGTGCAACAAACACTTAGCGTGCTGGTAAATTATCTGGTCCAAACTGTACACAAACTATTAAGTAATCCCATCAGTGGCATAAAAAGTTATGGATGCTCATATATTTTTTCCTTTCTTTTTTCTTTGGTTTGCCCATCAGCGCTTTTCAGAAAAGAGAAAAACTTAGCTCATGTTTATGGTGCGAAAAGTGGGTGTAACAGAGCTAAAATAAATTCTAGCTAACTACATGACGGAATCAGATGAAGCTGCTGAAATCCAGCCGATTAAGAGAAAGATAAATTAACTTTTAATTTGCATAATTTTGCAAATAAACAGCGGAAATGGTAGACAGAGAGTAAAATTATGGTAAATTCATTGTAGGAGGAAGGCGAATTAGTGCAAAGTATCGACACAGAAGACATTAGAAAAGCAGAATCCACTTAAATGCCGTACCAATGCTTGGAACGAAAATGAAAAATTTTATTGACGGGTATTGGGAATGGTAAAAATAAGATTATTATTCAAGGGTTTCACAGAAAACACCAATACTAATTGTGTTTGCCTGAAAACGAAACACAACATATAAGTGTAGAATGTCAAGTTTGGTGCATATTGTATTTTTAAATACAACGTTAGTATAAAATGGTCAACATAGGGAAGTTTTAAAAGGTACGTGAATTTTTCTGAAATTTATGAGAATTCTTAATATTGACTAAAATTTTCTCAATTGAAGAAAGGTATCACTGCTAAGTTAACACATGTAACAGAATTAAAAAAGAAATATAAAAAAGAAAATTCAAAAGACCTTAAAAAATTCATTGACGGTGCTTTTCATTTTCATTCTCGTTGAATCTTGCATGCCTAATTACTGTGGATTGCACCGACCCATTGTCTAATAGATCAACGTATTAAAAATTATTTCTTGTTACACACAATATGTCAACTTACCTTGGTGAATCAGTACAGAAATTCACCTACAGATACACGAATGATGTGGCGATTGCAATTAGGGGGAAGTTTTTGGGAACACTCAGAGACATCCTTCAAAGAGACATTCTCACTGTAATGAAGTGGGCGGGGGAAAACGGTCTTGGAGTAAATCCAAATAAGACTGAAGTGGTTCTGTCCACTGGGAGGCACAAGATTCCACCTGTGGATCCCATCTCCCTGGGGGTAATGAAAATCCTTTCGCGGACTGTACAAAATGCCTTGCTGTATTATTGGACAAGAAGCTGAATTTTAAATTCAACATTCTGGACAGGGCGAAAAAGGCCACAGTGGAGCTATATGCGTGGAAGAGGGTAATAGCTAAATAATGCGGATTTATGCCTCGCATTGTTCACTTCTTGTATACTGCAGTAGTAAGACCGATAATGTTGTATGGTGTTATTGTCTGGCGGATGGCTGTTGAGAAGCCCATACACTGCAGGATACTGGACAAGGTTTAAAGGATGGCTAGTTTGTGCATCACTGATGCGCTCCGCACTACCCTATCCGATGCACTAAATGTAATTTTGCATTTACTAGCCCTGGACATAATTAGTATGCAGACTGCTGACAAGAAGTACCATATACTTATACCAGATACAGATACATGGAAATGTAGAACTCCTGGTATAAGACTGTATGTCGACAAAATTTTTATGAGGTACCCGAAAGAACATGACAATACAGCCTATTTTCGATCCATCATCTTAAAGCCTAAATATTTAATAGATTCGACTAAATTTAGTGTAAGAATAGAAGATATGAACCTAAAAATATTTGGGTTAAATTGATAATTTTAATAGGAGATACCAAAAGAGGCATACCTAACAAATCGATTTTTCCCAGATCTCAAAAAAATTGTAGTTCAGAACAGTGGCCATAAATACACTCACTACAGTCTACGGATTAGAAATTACAGAGAGAAAATTGAATTATGGAAAATAGGTGAATTCGTATGAGAGATATCCGAAGGGATAGACCGATATACTTATAATCCCCAGTCTGACAGAAATAGGAGGTTTCAGTCAGCCAGACATACAGACGGACATCTCTCAATGGACTTAGAAAATCACGAAACACATGTGGTGAAAAGAACTTTGACTTCGAACCTTGCCAATTCCTTGCACAGCAGGTCAATTACGACAACACCATAAGTTCTTGGCACCGAGGAAAAAACCAAGATTCTAGTCCTATACAATGAAAAGCTTACAACTCGTCAAATTTATGAAGAGGTGGAACGAAGCCAAAATGTAGTAGCCAAATTCTTAAGAGATAAGGAGAGCTATAGAGTGAATACATATAATGAGATGTACCCATGCTGCCACATCGCCTGCAGATCGTAGGACCATCTTTAGGGCTGCCTTCAACTCTGCTGATTCTGTACCAAAAATTAAGGCTACAACGAAGTCGAACTTTGGTCGAACTTTAGACATTTTCTTTTAGAAGTCATGTTTTTGCCTCATCAAATGACATACATATACCTTCACTCCTCCAGATGAAGGTATAAATATGAAATTTCATTGGAAACATATGAAAAACCTAACGGTAAACCATGGTTGTGGTTATATCAGTTTTGGCACGGCCAAACTCGTGGCCGCTGTCTAACTTAGATTTCGTTCGTTATTGGACAAGTTTTTTTCTACTATACTGATTTCGACAACTCGTGACACCTTCTTTCATAGCAATTTGAATGGTGCATCGTCTCATCATTATTTAAGTGCCAAAAGCGCCTTGTCTCATGTATACAATATTATATCGTTTCGGGTCAATTTTTCAAATAAAAATCAGATTTTTATGAATTTTTTCGATAACTACGTCCACAATTAAGACGGTGCAATAAAAACGGTTATGAATTGCGATGAATGGGCCTTTATAGACTGTTTCAACTTAAAGAATAGATGATAGAATTAAAATAAAAATCTGAAAAATATCAAATTTTCTAGAAGATTCCATCCTTGCTTGGGCAAAATTTTTCTCAGGGGGACGATTTTGGTCGTTTGCCTTAGGACCATGTGAGTTTTTTTTGCAAAATTTAAACTTTCTAGCTTTCCATTGCAAAAAAAAAAAAAAAAAAATCGAACTCGGAAGCTAGCAAATCAGTCTTTATGAAAATCTCCAATTTTGAACAATTTCCACTACAGTATTAATGTACAACAACAACACACAAAATAAAATAATTGCAAGAATAATCGAAAACTATATCAGCTATATTTATGATATCGTCTATATTTGTGATATACATATTTTTCGTATGTCGTGTTAAATATCAAATATTTATGTTTTGTAGAAATTTACGCGATTATGTATCTAAGAAACTTGTGCATGAAAGTGCTGGAAATAATCCTAGTAAAATGTCAGATGCAAAGATGAAAATATAATTTTTTAATTTAATTAAAAAGCAAATTGACCTTAAAAATCCGCATAACATGGGTTTGGTTAACAAAACCAAACATACAAAAATTATAACATTTGACTATCCATATTGCATTATTATTACCATATCATGAGACTCGTATCAGGTACAAGAACAGGCTGTACAATGAAAGTGGATCCACAAGGGGATCAAATCGTATCAATAATTATCATCTCTTAAATATTGAAATTTTTTATCTGGTTCGGAGAATCACCTTCAAAAATTAACGTCAAATTACTTAATATATTGACATTTTTTCTTTTGTCTCTTGGCTCAGTACGTCATATTAAAATCATTCATTATTCTAAGTACGACCCTGTGACCATTGGAAAATATATGGAATTAACTTCACTTCTCTGTTAGTTTTTCTACTTTGCGCTGTCAATTATGATATGCAAATTTTCGCCAATATTTTTTCACTCTACACGAAAATTGCACATTTATAGCTCATCTGCAAATATAAGGCATAGATTCCACGGGGTTTTAATTGGTTAACCACACTGGGCTTATTACAATACTGTTACCAGTGCCTCTAAGCATGAACTATCTAGGAATAGGGGCCGACGTTTTTGGAAGCACGCTACCGCAACTGTCAACCCTTTTTTCCAGCCAGAAGATACTAAATTCATTATGCTAGTAGGGAAAATAATCCCCAATGCCGAAGATGAGGACTATCTTACCAACTCTGCTACTTTATGGATTTGCGGCATCCGGTTGTAAATGCAACTCCACATTCGAATTTATTTTGTATAACTGATTGGTTTTGAGAGTTAATAGATATATGCGTCGGTATCGCCCCAATTATTGTTTTTTGCTTCAATTCAGTCAAATTCCCTGGTTTCGTTTTGTACACCTCTTGCTTGACATAACTCCATAAAACTCTAGTGCAGTCAGGTCAGTTGACCTTGGGGTCAGCTGAAAGTAAAGTTTCTGGATATATCTGATTTGGCTATGCGTGCAGTTGTGCCATCTTGCTGGAACTAAATGCTATTAAAACAGATACAAACTCCACGAGGTTCTGGGTAAAAAACCTCCTTCAACATCTTCAAAAAACGGTCCGCATTGGTTTCTTTTTTTTTGTTTGTAGCACGATTCGTGCACGACCCTGTAAACTGGAAAAATAAAGTAATCGACAACTCAAACTGCCGTTCGGGATCGTCGTTAGTTTGTAGGTCCCATTGAGTGAGTTCAAAAATAAAATGCGTGTAATCTCACTGAGTGAGAGAAGCTCTCCAACATCTCATTTATGGAACGCAAGCGAATTTGTCTTTTTTTTTTAACTTAAATGCAAAGCAAATAAAATGCTTTAATTTTAGTTAAGCCAAGTCTCTTAAGTGTCATATTACGTATTTAGTCGTTTATGGAATCCCATCATTTCCCATCATAAACAATAACCACTGTAGGTCTTTGATGAAAATTATGCTGTAGATTTTCACATTTTTATTGGTAAAGAACAGATCTACTTGATGCTATTTAAACATTGATGTCACGGAAAAAACATGAGCAAAAGTGAACTTCTTATGCTTTTTTTGCCACTCTTTGCGTTGATATGAACGAAGCAATTCTAAAAAATAAATGTGCAAACGAATGCATAAAAAAATTTCAGTTGCTGTGTCTTGCGAGAATAAATGGTGACAGAATCTTGCTTCAGGTTCTGTTTTCATTTCAACAATTCCTTTGAGTTTTAGTTGAAAACTGATTCTACTTTTATTCCAATAATTCGTTAAAATTTAGTTTGAAAGACAAAATGTTTGTGGTCTCACATAAATACAATTAGTTAAGATTTCAATTATGCTTATGTCACTTAGTTCTTATTACACTAATTACACTTAATTTATACAATTTGCGAATTTATAGTACAGAAACATCCTCAATATAATATTAGCGAATGTGGGAAATACATTTCTCGAAATCAAACCTCTTGTAGTCCTCTCAAGATAGATATGAAATATATGTGCTAAATTTTTGAGGAAATTGATGTTTAATAGGACTCTGTACCGTGTTGATAAAAACACATGGGCTGACAGCTGGAAACCAGACAAACGGAGTATGTTGGTTTAATTACTTTTAAGTTCTACACTTGGTTAGTACACGAAACTATCAGTTTGTAGCGTATGTGTTAGCCCTAGGGATTGGGTACTGCAGAGGAATCAACTCTGTCTGGGCTTTTCTTGTTTGATCGAGTTTAATGTCGATTTATTTCAAGTCCATAGTATTTATTATTTATTAGCTATATAAAGCTAATTTCAATGATTTTTATTATAACACCATTGTGTGCTTTTAGGCGTAATATAAATCGTTTTCTCCAACATTGGAGAGATTTAGTTTGTTCGAGCCTAAGGAAAGCAACTGACGTAAGCGAGTTCATTTCTCTATACTACATCCCACTCTATGGTTCTAGCTTCGATACAACCATTAATTTCGTTGTGCAGCGATCACCACGATATGTTTGAAGAAGTCTTCGATTGGTCGATTTGCCAAGAAGCATCTTCTCGAACTGAAATTCGGATTCATCATTAGCAGTGGATTTCGCTCAGTGAGTCTATAATTAGGATGCGAGAAAATTCACTGAATATGAAAAGTATTCCCATATCCCATGCTTAGTATGTTGTTAAATCAACATACCCTTTTAATAAATCTAAGCTTACTCCACCTATCAGAGAAGAAGCAAACTATATGCAATAGATCTACCACCACGTTGAATATATATAAATTTTATCGAAATCGGTACGGAAAGTGTTAAAATTCGAATTCACCTGCAAGTAACCAGAATCGTTTGCAGAAATTCCGTGCTCGCTCAGATGAGTCTTAGGTCGGCAGATAATATTTGTTACTGAGACTCAACTTTCACACAGCGTACAGGCCGCTGGCAGCCTATTAACCAGGTGGGTACGCCTAAAGTATGTGGAGTTCACGCACATTTAGGATACTGAAAGAATACCAGGTGGTTACGCCTAAGGTATGAAAAAAAATGATCGGAGCTCAAACCGCTTCATATCCTTTAGGTAATCGATACCTAATCCAACGAATAGTAAAATTGCAGCACTTGAGTAGAAAAACTCCGCTTGGATAAGAATAATGTCGTATTGTGTCTGAGAAAAAGGATGCACACATAGTAACTTTGCAGCCAATTTTAATGTTTGATGTGAGTGAATTGCATAAGGATAATATGGAAATGGTTCGCATGAATTTGGATTTGCAATGGATTTGCAAAGAGCATGAGCCGGGTTATAGGAATGTAGAGAGACGGAAAAAGGCAAAAATTCTGCCAAAAGATAAAAGGTAAATGTTATGGAAAAGGATACCTCTTTCGTAAAGGTAAAGATGGAAATATGATCATCGGTATGCAAAGTGGGATTCAACTCTGGAGAGTAACTATAATTTACTATTTCTCGAACGCAGCACAAGTAAGGAAATGTCGTTAAATATTGAAAACGAGAAAAAACTTCAAAACTTCGGATACTGGGCATGCATTAGCCTTTACACATGATTTGCTTCAAGGAATGTGTGCCTGGTGATTGGAATATAAACGTATTATTTCCTGATTTTAAAAGGTCTAAGCGTGGGTAGCAATCCTTTACGCTGGAAAGAAATAATCTGGTTGTAGTCATCAAGATATGTAAGAATCTTAGTGAGCCATTATATTCTAAGCAAGACTTTAGGTAGAGGGATTTCTTCAACATATTTTTAGAGATGGTTATTTAATAAAGTCCATACTTTATTTGCGTACCCTGGTGATAAGGGCATTTTTGGCAGAAAACTTTTAGACGTTACTGCAGAGAAGAGTCGCAACAGAGTAAAGCATTTGGAATAGATATAAAATTATTTTGTTTTTCTTCATTTCAGCAACAAGGTAAATCATTGTGCCCGAAAGGGGAAAAGTGTCCGAAAATAGTAGAGAAGATGACCTATTTCTTTTTGTATTTTGATAAGAAAATTAAACTTCTAAAATAAGAAAAACATTTGTAGTGTTGCTTTCTTTAGCAATTTATTTTAAAGAGACCAAACTAATAACAACGACTGTTACATGATCAATTCATTATAATGCGCAATACATAACAAGCTTATAAGTCATGGACTTAAACAAAAGTTGTACAAATTGCATTAAAAAGGTTACAAATCTAAACAGTCTTTCGCAGCAAATTATTAAATATTTGAACACAGATACGAAAAAGTGAGTTGAATATCAGTACACAGATGTAATATATAGTTTGAAATTTAATTATTGGCATAAAAGTATAACTGACGTTAGACAATATACTGGTATATGTTGCAAGTTACAATAGATTACAGAGCAATCTGGATCTTCTCTGATAAGTGGGATTATAGCTTCAAATGTATGGAGGCCTCCATTGATGTACATGCACTGTTACCATAAAAACCATACTGTTTCATCTGAAAATAAAAGAAATAAGTTGGAAGAAAAGTATTACTTGGGTGGAGATTATATGAATGTTTGTACTTTCTAACTAAACCTGTGAAAAAAGGAGAAAAATATTAATGAGATATGGGACGAGCACGCGCCTGATGCAACTACATTTTACTTTTAAACTGGGGCTTGAAAATGGAAGATAGAGAAGAATAACGTAGACAAAAGAATTGGCTGACGTTAGATACTCTTCGCAGATCCAAGCTAACGAAATGTCTCCAATATTTGATAAAACGATTTACGTTACGCCTAAAAGCATGCAGTGAAATTTTTCTATAGCTATTGATTTCATATAGCTAATAAATCGTAAATAGCATAGACTTGAACCTGACATTAACTCTATTAAATGAGAAAAATCTGCTTGAGTCGATCATTTTATCATTTGGATCCCAGAGAGAGTTGATTTCTCTGTACTATTTAACCTTTGTGATAGGAAATGAAAACTGCATTTGGTTCGGATCGACAAGTTTCTGTTCGAGAAGTCGTCTACAGGATAAAAGTGTCGCACACGGCTATTGAAAATATTTGTTAAAAAATATTTGTTGACATAATTTGTTAAAAAAGATCGAGCCAAGCTAAATCTAGTTACCAAAGCGTGTAAGCGCAACTGATTTGTTACTGAAACGCAACCACAATGAACCTTTTTTGGAACGCACTGTTTTTGGGGATGAAAAATTAATTCTTTCCAACAATATCAACCGAAAGAGATTCTGGTGTAAGCGGGACGAACGCTCCCAAAGGAATTGAACCAAAAAAGAAAAAAAAAAGAGTTTCGTTGCCAATTTGGTGGGATTCTAAGGAAATGGTTTGATTTGAACTGCTTCAAAGAATCAAAACATGTTGCTAAAAATTAATAAAGCTGGATGAATTACTGAATGAAAAAATTACCGCTTACGATTTATGTTAGTGGCAAACTACGCAAAATATTCATAACATTCGTAAACTTAGTAAAACACTTGAGAGAAACGAAAATAGTTTGTTACAAGCTATTATTATTTATTTATTTATTTATTTTTTTTTGATGCAAGCGCATTTTTTAAGAATATGAAAATATATTCAAATTAGAAATAATAAAATCGTCACAAGTTATTATCTATTATTTGTCTATTTTAACAAAATTTCAAACAAAAAATTGTAAAATTTTTTTATAACTTAATTCCGTTCACAGCGGTCATTACGTATTTTATTAATTTAATTTTTTTTATTTGGGGAAAACATTGCAAACGATTCACGGTCTTTGCGATAAAATATCAAATTAGGTAAATTCAAAATCTATTTATCTTTTTCTTAATTCACTGTATTGCTTTACCTCATACATTTTTCTCATTATAAGTCTAAACGGCCCCTGCATCGCTCACATTTCCTGCCATAAACTTGAGGCAACTCTTTGCCTGTAAAAAATGTTTACTACCAAACTAAAAAGAAAAGGAGAAAAATGAAGGATGTTCGTAACTTCTTATATTACTCTATAGGGAACGCGTCACACAATTTGTAGGAGCGTTAAGTTTTCATTACACTTTATTCCATTGCCCTTTCACAAATTCTTTATAGTAATTGTTCATATTTCTTGCATTCTTTGGGATTATTTCCAAATTTAATTGAAAAATTATTTATATAAAATTAATTAAATTAAAATTAAGTAATGGCAGTGTGTGAAAGGGAGTAAGAAATAAATAGCAGAATAAACACTATATTAAGTATTAACCTATAAAACTCTTAGTCCAAGTACTCATAAGAAACAAAGGGTGCAATGAGAAAGCAAGCAAATTCCCGTGTTGCGTGATAAACAAAGATACTTGAATCAATAGAGCCGCTATAACTGAGTATGTAAGGCGACATCACCGTAGGGCAGCAGTAAACAAATCCCCTCATGTGAGTGAATGCGACACTGAACTTTAATATTAAATCAAGTTGAAAGAATGCTACCAGAATCATAGAGGTGAACATACTCTAGAGAAACAAACTCATTCACCTCAGACACTCTCCGTTGGCTCAAGCAGACTAAATGGCTCCAATGTTTGATGAAATGACTTATATTGTGCCCGAACTCACACAGTGGGTTCACTATAGAGACCATTACAATTAGTGGTAATTATCATGGGTATAAATCAGAATGACATCAAACTCTATCAAACAAGAAAAGTCTGCTTGAGCCTACTACTTCTGGAACCCAGAGAAATTTGATATCGCGGTAATATTTAACCTCTACAATGATGAGGGATAGATAACGACAGAGACGAATAATATGGATATTCCGGCTAACTCAACTCAGATACTCTCTGTATGTTCGGGTGAATAAAATGTTTCCAATGTTCGAAGCAACGATGTAACGGGTTATCCATTTTCGGTTTCAAAAGGAAGGTTAAGTACAGGGTGTCCGTCGGGAAGGTATTCTACTTTGTTTCAACCAGCTAGACATACAGGCATTTCTGAATAGAATTAAAAAGTCATGAAACACATGGGGTGAAAAGATAAGTCGAACTTTGGACATTTTCTTTCATAAAACAAGCATAAAGTTAAAGTTATGATTTTGAAATTTGTATTTCATTATAATGCTTGGATTTTGCTATTATGTATGATATACAATATCATTTAAATAACAGCATCTGGATTGGTTGCATTATTTCTAACTTTCTCGCACGTTTCGAGCATTATCTCGGCGATAATTTGACGAGTGTTGGTTTTCAAATGTTCCAACGTTTGGGAATTATATGCATAAACAGGGTCTTTGACGTAGCCTCACAAACAAGAAAGTCTAATGACGTCAAATCACACGATCTTAGTGGCCAATTGGCGTTGCCAAAACGTGGAATTGCATTTTCTGGAAACTTCTCATGTAATGAAGCCAAAATCGGTCGTGTTGTGTGGCTGGTGGCACCGTCTTGGTGAAACCTGACGAAAATTTTGTACGGAAAATCAGCATTGAAAACCTGTTGCTGTAGCACCCAATCAGCGTATCTAAGGCATTCTTAATGGTCAGCCGGGTTTAATTGTTGCGTGAGTTGGACTCCATATGGATGGAGGTGCGAATCCAAATGTAGAATACTCCACAATGAGTCTTAAGATAGACCCAAGCTGAGAACGCCGTGAAATCGACAAATTCGGATTCTCCGCCATAATTTAATTTAATTTAAGCAGAAACGATATTTTCAGCGGCGCTTACATTGCGATGATGCACAAGCCGGACCACATCTATAACGCTTCCGGTCTCTTCAAATTTATTTATAATCTTGCCAGTTGCTTGCACAGTAGGCCGATATGAAGACATTAACCTCCCTGTAATGCATGAAAAGTGTCACTTTTCTAGTAAGTTTTAACTGTTTTCACGCGTCGGTTATTATACTATCCATATTCGTAAATGGCAAACCTTTCACTAAATAAATAATACTTCAGATAGCAGATATTATATATTATATATATATACATATTATAGGTATACATGTATTATATTATATATACATATTATTATATTATATTATATATATATTATATATTATGTGTTATATATTAACAGTTGACAGCCTTGCTAGACCGACGGTTTCGAAAGCACTAACTGAATAACCCTTTACATTACGCTTGAAAGCACACCGAGCACACTATTGGTTTCACATAGCTAACAAGTGGTTAGCTGCATGGAATTGAACCAAAATGACGCCAATCTGTATCGAACAAGAAAAATCTGCTGGAGTCTGTATGTTGTGCAGTTGGTTGTGTAGCTGCGCTTGTTTCGAATGTATAAAAATAAAATATATTAAAAATGTTATTTGGATAATTTTTTGTTTGCCGAAGCCAAATGAAATCAAATTGCAAGGTGTAAGTAAATTTGTTCTGAATTTTACGTACAAATTTTTGGGAAATTTTCGCAATTATTCCAAAATTTTTAAAACAAGACAAAGCGTTTCACAGACTGCTTCGGAATCAAAAGTTTTTTAAAGATTTCTGTTAAATATCGCGAATGTTTCGAGCAAGTCCGCAATATTTAGACCACAATTTATGATTTTCTGAGTACAAAAGAAAAGAAGAAGTGACGAAGAGCTGATTTTCAGCTGTACTAGTTTTAGAAGTTCTTTACGTTTCGATACCTTCAAATATTATTTTTCGAACCTATTTAAAATTTCGTAATAATTGATGATTTTTCGACATTCGATACCGATATTTTAGCAATTTTTTACGTCGAGGGTTAGCAGCTTTGGTAGTTAAACGCGTGGAAGCCTATCATTCTCATAAGAGAACATTTGCTAGCCACTGACTTAAAGGTGAGGACACATTATTAGATAATTCGGATTAATCTAATCTTATTTGCGCAAATTGACGAATGCTCAAAATGAAATCTGGGAAATTTTTATAGTAATGCGTCTTATTCATAGAGTGCAATGATATAGGGATTTGAACTCGCTCTTGGCTCCAAGAGAGGAAATGAGTGAATCAAATCAAATGGATTTTTCTTATTTGATAGGGTTTGGCGTTAGTTTGTTTCAAGTCCATGCTATTTATCGTTTATTAGGTATATAAAACTAATGGCACTTTTATAAACGAAAACTGGACAGAATTTATATTTAAATTCAATGGAATGTTTAAAAAATCTATGAAATTATTGTCGCTTAATACAATACATATTGTTGTTAAATTCTTCCACAATACAAACACTACAAAAATCACTTAATTCCAATCCCACGTAATTTGTCAAATAATTATGCCACAAGACCTAACAACCACAAGGAGAGTCAAGATGATGTTATCTTTTCCAAAGCTATTAATAATGGAATTAATTGTCAGCGTTATTTGTTGTATTGAGCACACCCCAAAGATTTTAATTTTACAATACAGATGGATGGAACCAGGGGAGAGAAAGATTTTCCGAATAAGAAGGCCGGTCATCTTATTTATATTCAAGACACACAATCTAAATAATTCGGTTTGTGGTTTTGTTGAAAAATATTACTGATGAAAAGATTTGCAAGTATGTAAATTTATTAGACTATTCCGCCATAAAAAAGAGAACATAAGTACGCTTTAAACAAACGGACAGGCTCGAAGTTGATCAGGCGCACAGTTGGACAAGAGTTATTTTATATTAGGTGGTAGGTGGCGTCTGAAACAGACCAGTCTCAAACATTTGCATGTGTTCCCAACGGCTTAATTATATCCCATTTGAATTATTTCAATAAAACTAGAACAGAGAATAGAGCTTATTTTATGATAGGTGAACCAAATCATGTATCGATGGGATACAATCCAGTGAAAACTATATTAAAGGCTGCTTTAATATGAAAGTGTAATATGATGGATTGTGGAAGCGATAATGCGATGGTCCTTTTGTACGGTAACCATATTAAAACATGGATAGGCAGGACCTACTTTAAAGAAACTTCATCCTTGATCCAAAATAATGCCTTTATTCTACACACATTGGGACTGATGCTATATTATGAAAAAGAAATAATATTTTATATGTTCTTCCGAAGGAACGGAGATATAGTAATAGTAGTAAAAAGAAATGTAGATATAGTATAATAGTAAAAATAAATGCATTACTACTCCAATAGATGACATTAGCAATCTCCATCTTGCTGTGTATAAGTGCAATCGGGCTACATCGTTCGCAACGCTGCGCATAATATTCAATAACAGGGCAAACAACTTTGTCCCGACGAACTTTTGGTGTCTGCCCAACTTTGTGTCTCTCTACTTGTACACATCCTAATCTGTAATATACTAAGCTGACGAAAATCTCATACACATAGATAATAAAAGTACATGGCATAAAAGTACAGGCATGAAAATATAAAAAATAAAATAGTAAATATCTCTTTTGCCATAGACTCGGTGACCATATACCTATAATGAATTATCTTTGGTTTAATTTTGGACTTAATTTTGCAATATATAAATTCATACATTTCTCATATTTATAATTGTCTTAATTAAGTAATTGCCTTGAATTTGTTTTCCTCTGCCTAAAGCATCTATGGGGGAAACAGTAAAAGTGTTGACCAAATACTGCATTTCCTTCCAAGACATTTCAGATAAAAGCAACGTCATAGACAACTATAGCTATTATGCTACTCATTGTGATATTGATACCATTTGCTCTCTCAAAGAACCAATTAGTTTCAACTATCGGAAATATGAAACATTGAGGGATATTAGAAGATGTTTTTTGGTTATTATTAAAGATAACCATTCGCTTCATACATTGATTTGTTTTTACCTGAAATGATATTATAAATCTACATTGACTAGATTTCTCTATAGAAACATAATGAAACAGCTGTTTTGATTTGAGAAACTTAATTACAATCTTAGGCAATTTAGTTTTTTTAATCTGATCACAACTAAAAAGTGATGTAGTTTTGTTTCATGGCAGAGAGAAATGCCTGAAATCAAACAAAGTTATTTATTATTTATAATTCATTTCCATTTAGATATAATTTCTAACTTAGGCAGAGAGGTAGCATGACAGGAAGCATAGGAAAGTGCAAAGATTGGGACTTGCGCAGTGTATTTGAATCTACACGTTGAATCATTTGAAAATTCGTGTTTGCAGTAAAGCTGTGTGTGGTTTATGCTGATTGCGTTTGAGTTTCATGTTGAATTTGTCTATTGTTTCTTTTTCGTATTATTTTTTGCTTACTTTGACCTTTTTGTTCATGTTCTCCCAAAGGAGAGAATGTTACAATGTAATAGGGTTGTTACCTAATTTTGAATTGTATTGATGTCAGTAAAAAAAAAAAAATTTGAATTTGAATGTTTGTGTTGACACTTAAGTCCTACCGCAACATGCAATGTATTGTGCCATTATGTGGAATTGTGGCCTTAGAACACACGAGAAGGAAGTTTCAAAGAGAAAAGCAGGAGGGAATCATGTGCTCTTATTGTGTAACTGGAACATGTGACATGTGAAGGGAGAGTGCCGACTTTTCGTAAAGCATTTGTGAAGCAGAGTATGGTTGGCAAAACGTAAACTAAATGAAGTAATAAGCTATAGTAATTTGCCATCTTTATTGGCATTTTTATTAGATAACAAAGTATGGCCAGAGGTAATAATAAATAAACCTACCGGCATTCTTGAAGAAAAGGTGTTAACAAGCTCATATTATTATTCGTAATATGAAAAAAAGTTTCATAAAATCTGGATATATTACAACATTTATATTAGCTGCTATGGTTGGAATGAAACGTCACTTGCAAACATTTACGTTTTTCACTTCGAGAAATCCGAAATAATGCCGATTTTGTTTCTGATTCTATTAGAAGTATTTCCAAATAGCTTCCAAAATTTGTTTTCTGAGAAATCATATTTCAGCTCAACTGCATTAAGAAAGAAAAAATAATTTGTCGATATTTTGATCGCTTCAATTAACTTGTTTGATGTAAATTATGAAGATTTCTATTTTAACGTACATAAATGTTTTGTGAATATACTTCAACTGCAGCGAGGCAGAGCGAACGCGTCGCTCATCTGAAACTTGTAAACTGTGAACTATGCTTGCTGTTTTATAAAATCAAAAGGTCATTCAAAACAAAACACGTTTTATACCAATTAAGTGTAAATAAGACAAACATGTGTAAAATATAATGTTCTAACTAACGATGACCACAATAGCATCCGATTGCAAGCAATACTCTCTTAATCTATTACAAATAACAATTCAGGTAATTTATTTATTTTTTTTAATAAAACACGTTATTTTTTCCGAAATGGTGCTTACGAAACTATTTTGGCTATTTTTAATACTGTAATTAGCCCACTGTTAAATGCTGTATAATTAAACACATTACAAGTTCGTTAATTTGGAAAGAGATACATGTGGATTCGTATATTAAAAGTCTAAGTTTTACGTTAATACGTACATTTTGTCTACATATATTTCCTGACAGAATTAATAATACTGGCACATAAATTGTCCAAGTGATACAGTTTTCCTGCATCGTTCCTTTCATATTTGGCAAATACGTCAGTTGGGAAGTATTTTATATTTCATATTAATTTTAATCATCGCACAAACTGCATTTGAAATTTATAAATTTTTAAAACTAACAGCCATATGAGCACACAATGTAATCTCACTGGCTTAAATATTCGGTGCTACAACTCATATCTTCTGGAAAGAACCTGAAAATCATTAATATTTAATTCTATGAAAAGTGTATCGAATAGGAGGCTGTCTTACGAACTTTGTTATATTTGCAGTAAATATCTGTGTATACTCGTACGTAAAGTATGGATTAGAGTATGATAATGTTTACACTTCTCCATATACAAATATTTGTTATGGTTTCCGTTTATTGTTATGGTTGCGATACCTTGAGAGTGTTGACTCTGAATATTGGATAGAATTTGTTATTGAATATCGAGTGATATCGCTTTGGAAAGTAAACAAATTTGAGGGTTATGGCAAGGTGTGCATAACTATTATAAGGGTGAAAGTGCTTTGCAGTGTCTGTTTGTTTTTAAATCTAGCATAATACACGTGGGAGTTAACCAGTGAAATTGTAATAATAATATAGCAATGTGTAAGAAAACAATAGACTATAAATCATGATAATAGCATAGGATTAAAACATATCACAGCAAACAAACTTCATTGATTACCTCTAATTGGATGTGAAAGAACTTCTCACGTACAGTGAATTTAGCCGCGTTCTATTTTTAGACTCCTGGAATGGGAAGTTATCTCCGCTCAAAGAAATGTAGGTGGCTGCATCGTCGCCCGAACTCACTTTTACCTTGAATTGGATGTGAAAGAGCTGTCACGTTCAGTGAACTTAAGCACGTTCTATTTCTAGACTCTTGGAATGGGGGGTTACCTTCGCTCAAAGAAATGTAGGTGGCTGCATCGTCGCCCGAACACACTTTTACCTTGAATTGGATGTGAAAGAGCTTCTCACGTTCAGTGAACTTAAGCGCGTTCTATTTTTAGACTCTTGGAATGGGAAGTTACCTCCGCTCTAAGAAATGTAGGTGGCTGCATCGTCGCCCGAACTCACTTTTACCTTGAATTGGATGTGAAAGAGCTTCTCACGTTCAGTGAACTTAAGCGCGTTCTATTTTTAGACTCTTGGAATGGGGGGTTACTTTCGCTCAAAGAAATGTAGGTGGCTGCATCATCACTCGAACTCACGATTATACAAACGATAGCGTTGGTATAGCAGCAATGGACAGCATTTTCAATGTACATATAGGGTGGCCCATAAGTAACGTTAAGATTTGATCAGTGAATACATTGTTTGTTTTTTTTCGTCTTTTTACAGCATTAACTAAAGAATACTTGGGAAATTTATGGTGGAAAGGGTCACAACTAGAGATGGCAAAAAAAAAAAAAAAAAAAAAATTAATCGATTAATTGATCATATGATTAATTGCAGAAGTAAAATAATTGATTGCAATTAATTGCAATTAATACGAATTAATCGATTAATTGTCGATTAATTGCCGATTTATAAAAAAAATAATAATTAAAAGCAATTTACTTGAAAAATTGTTATTTTTTATTCAGCCATGTTTGTAAAAATAATAATTTTGACAACCTTTTAGTTGTTAGTCGGTTTCTTTTTAATGTTGCGGTAGATCCAGCCTCGGAAAACAACCGTTCCGCAGGCACTGATGTTCCAATCAAGTGGCAATAATTTTGAGAAACTTCATAGAGCTTTGGATAAACTGTTTTCATGTCATCCCAAGCATCTACTACGTTTTATTTAAGAGGCAAAACTTGGTAGTTTAAATAAAAAGTGAGCTCGTCTTGAGGTTGTACATCGTCACATGCTTTTTTTTGTGCGCGAGAGTTTTGTGCGGATCCCAGAAATCAAAATCATGTTCTGATTCAACCGGTGATTTACTTGCTGTTTCCATATAGTCATCTTTTTGGGTTATTTCAGCACGAATATATCTTAAGACCGACGACAAGGCCAATGGATCCTTAAAATTAACGCTTTTAAATTTGGGATCCAAGATAGTGGATGCAGCTAAGAGGAAAGACTGTTCTATGGTCGCAAACCTTTTATCAAATTGCTTTAAAATTTCTTGTTCCAGTTTTTGTGCTGCTGGTTGACATGGGTGAATTTTCGAAATTTGCTCATGACCGCAATGAACTAGTGGTAGTATTTGGCTGAGAGTTCCATGTCGTTCGCCACTTATCTGCACTGTCATGGCCTCTAAAGGTCTTAAAAATGTACATATTTCCATTAGTTCATCTTTTTCTCTTGATGTTATCATGGGCGGAGAGTCCGGGTAATTTAACAAAACTTGGCTGACGTAGGCGTTAAGTTTGATGAACCGCTCGATCATATAATAGGTGGAATTCCAGCGCGTATTTACATCTAGTAAAAGTTTCAAAAATTTACCCTCCGGTACGCCAGCGGCTGCTTGCACCTTTCGCATGTCGTCATTGGCTTTAACGCTGCGTTTGAACCATTTCACAATTGTTTTGCATTTTAAAATAATACCTTGTACAGCAGAAACATCTAATGAATTCGAACAAACCAAATTCAGCGTATGGGCGAAACATGGAATATGGCGCTTTTTCCGAATTTTTCATGGATTGCATTGACAATATTTCTTGCATTGTCTGTGACAAAAGCCTTAGCGTTATCTTCCTCAATAGAAAAATTTTTCATTGCATCGGACAAAATCTCAGATATATGGGAAGTTGTATGGGACTCACTCAATTCATACACACTAATTGTTCCATTAAATGGCTTTGTATCAAGCAGCCCATGAACGGTTATTCCCAACAAGAATGCTGCCAAGCACAGATAAAAACATATGCTCTAAATAAAAAAATCGAAAAAAAAAAATTAATAAAATACCAAAAGTATTAAAAAAAATAACGATTATTTTGCCAATTAATCGATTAAAATTGCAATTAATTGAAAGCAAGTCTACGATACAATTAAATCATTAATTGGCCAAAATTAATCGATTAATTTAATCCTTGCGATTAATCTTGCCATCTCTAGTCGCAACACAAATGCCATTAGAATTTGCGATGCACTTGTGTTTGTATGACGCAAAAAGTGGAAAAGATTGAAGAGATTCAACGTGAATCGCAGAGCTCTCTGGGGGCCATTCCACAAGGTAACAATTCAGTATGCTTCGAGGATGGGGAAAAACGTTGGCGCAAATGTATTGCGCATATGGGGAAATACTGTGATTTCAATGAAATGGTTTAGATTTTTTAAGAAAAAATGAATGTTCCTTTTTGAACGCAGTAGTACTCCTGTAGAAATTCTTACAATTTGGTAGTGGAAAGTTACTAAAAATTCCCAAAAGTTTTATTTTTTTTTTGTTAACAGGAAGCTCTTAGCTAGTTCATATTTTGTTGTTCTAGCGTTCCATTAAAGTGCAATCAGATGTATACCAAGAAAAGCATTTGGTATTTTTTATCTTCATTTATGAGTAAAATCATCAATTTCCAAAGCAAAAAGGTCATTCCAAGTCCAACCCCTCTGATTTTGATCTTTATTGCCTTACGTATTCTAATAAAACCTACTTTAAAAAAATTGCAAACATTAGATATGAAAATCTAATGCTTTACCAATTATTGTGTCTTAAAATTTTGATTTGAATGTAGAGCATATAGTCATATGCCTTTGAGTTGTATTAAAACAATTCCACGAAAGTCCATTTTGATATAAAATTTAACACAGTTTAATGCTGCAACATTTTTCATCTGCTTTGCAGATATCTATAGAACTTAATTACCATGATGCAAGTTGATATTAGTTCTGACCACATTTCTAAGTTTTGAACATTAACCGAAACGAGATTGAGGTAACCGCATTTATACTCGTTATAGTACACAAAGCATATAATTTATGGTTGGCAACGCGCACAAAAATGCTCACATCAACGAAGTAAATAACCACATAGTATTGGAAAGAACCGCAAATATATTTAAATTACTATTACTAATCTGCGTGAAAGTTGCATTTATGAATTCAGTAACATGTATGAAAAGTTTATTTCCGGTTTTTTTTATTCAAATACATATATATTTGAGTATGCTTGAGTATTTTGGTACGATAATGAGTATAAAGGGAAGAAAAAAAAGCTGATGACAGCTAAGGTCGACCTTCCAGCATTTCAAGGCGCCGGTTGGGATATATCCAGCCAACCCAACGTAAGCAAAGCCAACCCAGCTATCCATGAAAATACACACTAGAACTCGAGGTAGTCAATTCTTTGCTGTGAAAAAAAACCGAACTTTCGCAAAATATAACTTGGTAAATTTTGGGTTGAAACTTGAACCTGCATACGTACAAGATCCAACTGACACAGTAGCTCAAAGTTAATGATCTTGGTCAACGCCATTTGTTCGCTGGCTGGGGTTCGGGATGTCGGGAAAAGAACCCCAATTCTAATCGAAAAACCATTCAAGAATGGCAATGTTAAAAACACAAGAGATTTGTGACAATGCATCCACAAAAAGTTACTGTTTGGTGCGCATTTTGGATTGATGGCACGGGTGGTCTGTGGCCAACGGAGGAAGTAGGTCTTGGATTGATCACCGAGACCGTGTGATTTGAACCCGCAAAACAGTTTTTCATGTGAAGTTTTCTGAAGTCGCAGGTCTGCACTAATAGGCAGCCCTTAAAGTCAACATAATTTAGGCCATTGCTCAAATTCAATCGGATCTATGCTTCATCAGTGCCACATTCTGAAGCCATGCCGGATGTCTGAATGGTGTTATGTTTCATACATAATGACCTACATATTCATTTCAAATAAAAAAAACATTAATTCACACATCTTGTTTCAAAATCGGCTCGTCCCGTATGGAGTATACAAATTGGATGGTTCCTTTCCACAGTCACCAAATATCACCGTATGTTGCTTTTGCTATACGAAACAATATTAGGAAAATTTCAAAAAATACAATCTTTCAATTTTTGGAATCAACCTTTGTATCAACACTTCTTTTTTTTATCTCATTTCGCAAGCCATAAGCATATAATTAGGCGTACCAAAAACTCCTTCCTTTCACACAAAACACGTCGATTTTTCTCGATTTGCTAATAAAAATTGGTATTTTTTTTAAATTTTAATTCATTTTCTTAATCTTAATGTTAATAATCTAACCCACAGTTGACGCAGTTTTATGAGTTGGGATATGCCTCCTAATTACTGAAAAAATGATATAATTGTTGAAAATATACTGGCAATGACCCCTGTTCCAAGGCTGGCCTCAGTCATTTTATGGAGAATATTTTTCCTACTGGTCCGATTTCGACCACTCGTGTCACCTGCTGTCCCTGAAAAACAGGACGTTGTACCGACCAATCCAGGTAAGTGGTTTTATTAAAAACTTTACTTTGATTTGCAAGTTTTTTCTACTAGGCCGATTTCTTTTGTGTGCACCGCGAGTGGTTTATTGTTGTGTATTGATGCCTTAAGAAATTATTATTTATTTTGTTTTATACGCCAAGTAAAATTTGTGAATAACAAACAAATGATTAAATTTTTGCAAAAAATTTGAAAAATGTACATTTTCTTAAATGTAGGCCAGTCTTTGTGTGGGCTAGGTTTTTTTCTACTAAATCGATTTTGTGTATAATGTCGGCCTCTTTACAGAGATTACTTTATTCTATTGGCTGTTGTTCCTGACAAATATAAAGCTGGCATTACCTCTATCCAGGAGATGCGCTGGATAAGATAGGCATGCGCCTGTGTGGTGGTAAATACGACTCTTGTCTCTCTCACTGGATCTCTCTCACTGGATTTAGTCACTTGGAACTAAATAGCGACCATACACAATAAAGCGTAGAATTTCCATAACGCTGATTTGTGGATTTCATAGGGTCGGAGAAGGAGCCCAGGCGGATAATTCAGCCTGCATTGTAGCACTTCTGATCACGGATTAAGAATGATTTCTTTCTCAGATTCCCACATGAAAATGTCCACAGATCATGACATCGGAAACCATATTAATCATTTATTAATAGCTGTCATAGACGAGCGTTTGATTTGATGTGCGAGATAATAATATGGTCAGGTATCACCTAAGACATACACGGGATTGAGAGGAGTGAAAAGCATACGTCACAAAAAAACAAAGATAGTTAGACATCATAACTTGCAGATTCTTGAGAATGCGCAAAAATTTATTATAAGAAAACGTCTCTAATCATGCTATTTCTGATGCGCAGTGGCAACACAGAGTTCACTCAGTGGTTATCGCACATGGGTAGGAAGGTCCGAACTCAGATGAGTGCTGGTAAGATTAGAGACACAACAAAACATTTAAAGAAAAGCAAAACATTTAAATAAAGAGGCTGCATATATGACCACGTCGCAGTTAAATACAGAGTGGCGCACGAACCGTGCTACTGTCAACTCTCAATGGGGATCGTTATTTAAAGATGTTGAGGGAGTTTTTTTTTAACCAAAACTGCGTTGAAGATGTATCCGTTTCAGCAGTATTTGGTTCCATCAAGATGGAGCAACTACGGACACATAGTCAGGTCGGTTATGACGGAGGTCCAACAAAGATTTCCAAACAAATTTATTTATTTATTTATCAATTTTGAGATAACCTAGCACAACAAGATTAAACCTTTTATATTACAGTGCTAGTGGCATAAGTTATAATATCACGAAGTACACAATTTAAGCAAACATAACATATATTTATTTATTTATACTCTTAATACACTATTAATGAATTTTATTTTTAGTTATATTTATTTATTCATTTAATTTTATTGTAATTAAGTTTAACCTTCATACAGTGTAGTTAGTTTCCGTTTACATTTTAATGCGGTGCTCAATATTTGAAGCTGGGAAGGAAGAACGTTCCAAAGACGAACAGAGAATTAGAGAATTACCTTTCTGAGATACGGGTTTTATAAATTTGTTGTATAATTTTTTTGTCTCTGTTGGACATGGCATAACGTATTCTTTGAAAAAGATATTTTGGCTCATTTGAGACTATAATCCTCTGCATTAGTAATAGACTTTTAAATTTCAATAAATTTTCGAAGTTCATATTAAATATTTGGTAAGAATAAGCAAAGATTCTATCATTCCGTTTTTTATTGCAGATATACCTTGCTATGTTATTATAAGCAACTTTGAGTTTGCGCGAATCCGTACTATCACAGTTAAAATAGATTTCACATCCATACAGAAGTGATGGAATTAAATAGCTTTTCGCTAGAAGCATGCGTATATCAAACGGTATTGAATGTCTGACAGCCCATAGATTTCTTAACATGCAATGTACCCTATCAACGACGCTATTTATATGATTTGACCAAGTCAATTTGTCATTGAAAATTACTCCCAAGTCGGATGAGGACTTAACAAACTTAATTGGCGTGCTGTTAAGTTGCAATGGGAATAGTTCACTTTCTATAATTTACTTGTTTGAAATCATATATTTAGATTTGGAAGGATTAAGATTTAGTTCATTTTGACATGCCCATTCGTATACTTTTTCCAAGTCTTCGTTTATTTTTGAGCACAGCTAGAAATATTTTTTTTGTTCTGTACTGCAGTAAAGTTGCACATCATCGCCATACATTTGTATTTCACAATGATTTAATACATTTGGTAAATCATTTATGTATATACAGAAGAGAAGTGGTCCCAATATGGATCCTTGTGGCACACCTTTATGAATGCTTAACTTGTTGGAGAAGATGTTGTTATAAAAAATGTTTAGAAACTCCACCTACCGCTGGCCCCAAGGCCACTTGACCTGACTGAACCAAATCTTTTTTTATGGGGTTATATCAAGCAAAACGAAACCAAAGAATTGAGGCAGCCCATTAAAACAATAATTTGGGCGATCCCGATTTCAACCCTATGTAAAATATAAATGCATTTTCTATACAAGAAAAATAAAAATAAATAAATAAATGAAATACATTGATCAAAAAAATTCTAAATTGAACTTCTTATTGTACTGCAATTGATCCGCTAACCTGTGTGACGAGTGCTGTGAACAAGCACTTTACGAGTGTAAAAGAGAAGAACAACGTCTTTTAAAGCGGCTTAAACGATTGTGTAATTTCGCGTCGTACTCAAAATAGTACGACGCCAGAAAATTCCACCAAAAAGTACGGGACTTCTGCTAGATATGCAGAGAGTGTTGAATGTATAGTTTAGTTTCTAGGTCCAGATAGTTGGACAAGTGTAAAAATCACACGATTTGTCGACGAAGGAACAACGGTATCAAGGCATAAAACCAAAAAAGCTGCTTAAGTTGATGGGTACAGAGCAGTGTTACCCAGCGAGAAAAGAAAGCTTCCGTGCTGCCCTTTTATGTCCAGTTTGCCGATATGTCCTCCGAAAGAAAGCCTCTAAAATAGCTTTGTATGGGGGAAAATGTGATGGGATTTTTTTTTTTATTAAAAGCCAAATCAAATTGAGTCTTAATCCCTACTCTTCCTATAAAGAAAACTCACATATCTTCAGTACTTGCATTCACAGTCCTATATTTTAGATATTTTTGTTGGGACAACATTTTTTCAAATCTTGCTAACAAAGCTGATAATGTTGCTAATGCTTAGGAGAGTACTGCCGTCGCAAACAAAACCTGATACTCAAAATAACTACTGCTGTCCTCCGATAGAACACAAACCAAAAACACTTAAAGATTTGAGTGAACACTTAAATTAAAATCAACTCCTACACATTGAAAACATAACACTTAAACACATAATTTACTTCATTCACGAATGCAGACGTAATTTACGAGAATTAATTTGCGGTTTTCCCCAATACGATTTTCTTGATAGATGTGAGATTTTACAAATTATGCAAAATTTGAATTGTTTGTACCAAATATGTGGTTATCTTAATCACATTTGTAGTACCATTTAACACTTATAAATGTGACTAAAACAAATTATTTTTTACCGCAAATATTTATCAATTTGGTTATACAAATAATCACATATCTGATAAAGGTTTAGCAGAATGAAATTCGTTGAAATTTTGTAGACAGTAATAATAAAATGAATAAATAATTCTTGAAACGCAAATAAATATATATATTGTGAGTAATAATTTCTGTAAATTTTCATAAAAAAAATTGGGGGTGATCAAATTTACATCACACATACGTACTTTATAGGCGTTGTAGCTGCCACTCCTCTTTCAAATTTTTGTACGAAAATTGACAATGATATTTAGTATTGTTTAACAAATATTCATGGAATAAATATATAGTTGCATAGCAGATAACAATTGTTGAAATTTTAGAAAAATAAAACAATATAATGAGTCCATTCAGTGAAATTTGGCGACTTAAGTTTGCGCTTGCAAATCCTTAGACGTAATTTAATTATTTAGATAGAATAGGAATTGAGTGTTGAATTTTTGCGCTATTTAATTAGCACTGGCGGTGAGAGTTTTGCACAAATTTTCTCTGTCTCCAACTATTAGAGACGTGCGACACGTTTATTCCCACATTTTGCTCGATTAAGTTCCTAACAATTCAATTTACTGACAAGACTAATTTTTATAGTGTACCTATACATACACCATATGAGAAATTTACTTTATAATATTAGTCATTTCAACTTCAGACGTTTATTTCAGTGTATTTTATTTTAATATGTGTGTCTCATTTATTCTACCTATATTATTCTATTCTATCTTATGCGAATGATAGAATTTGTGCTTCTAAATATTTCCATAACTTTAAATTCAGCCGCTGGTCTTAGGCGGCGCTGCTATTTGCGCCCTCTATCTTCCTTGTTGTATCTTAACAAATGCAATTTTGGAGGAGCGCCATAATTTCGTTCGGTCCGAAGTTTATATACCCACCATCATGGATTGTTGTCTACTGGGTCGTGGTTTACTAGCTGGGATGGACCTTTCCGATCGATATCTATTAACTACCATCATATATAGTATTGAATTACTGAAAAAATGGTGCGGTTGTTGAAAAAAGACCAAAAATGCCCATTTTTCCAAAATTGCAAATTTTCAATAACGGTCCATAGTGTAGTGGACATTGAGCCAAACCATGACCAGATGTATTAATGTGTTAGAAACTTTCTCTTCCTTACATCACATATATATATCGACTTAAAACGTTCTCTCAGTGAAAACGGTGCCTGAAAAAATTATATGAGTTTGGATGGTTCTTCTTAGTATCTATACAACACCGGCGTAAATTAATTTCAATCCTTGTATAATCAAATTTTTTCGTGCCAATGGATTTTCCCAATTTTGAAATTAGCCTGCCTTAGAATAATTTATTATAATTTATGGCATGTTTTTGGCCTCATAGCTAAAGTGGCGCTATCTCCATGGTAATTTCTACAAACATGGTAACGTTAAGATTAACTTACGACGATCAGTAATATACGAGTACATTCTACAAAAAAAAAAATATTGGTAATAGATAATTTAAAATTATTTTGAGAAAGTAAATTCACCGAAAATGTCAAATTTTGAGGAAAGTAAAGGTATAGAGTTTGCAGCACAATAACGCACCATTTCACAGGATTATCAATGGGAATGAATTTTTGGG
This sequence comes from Philornis downsi, assembly GCA_019455685.1. Lineage (NCBI taxonomy): Eukaryota > Metazoa > Arthropoda > Insecta > Diptera > Muscidae > Philornis > Philornis downsi. The sequence continues at coordinate 716,332 of JAHXMU010000335.1, read as the reverse complement.
CTAAAAACCCAATGATTATTACCGAACAGCTACTATATTCACTTAAAACAGTTTCGGCCGATTTCTTCTCTTTTCACAATTCAATATTCACCATTTCCAAGCATCCGTTTTCAGACGTCAGCATATATAAAGGTGAATTGCTGGCGAGAACTGAACTAGGATAAAATTATATGTGGAAAGTTCATGTAGATGTTTCAAGAATTGTGTCAAAAAAATGTTTGCTCCAACACCACAGTTTGTATTAGATGGTTTGGAATACTGTTACCTACCAATTTTTATACAAATCTAGTGGAGTAATTTAAGATTTATTTCAAACCTATCCCATTTTATGGGACTGGCGATTTGTAAAAAGGCTAAAAACAAAGAAATTCCTTTGCATCGCACATTTAGTGAGCATTGAAGCATTCTATTTATAAATTTACTGAACTGGAAAAGTATAACGATTTCAAATGCCTGTTTAAAAAGCTTTTACCGGACTTCTCGATTGTTCGACTACCCGAAATGTTCGTCAGTGCGTCAGTACGTCAGTACAGCCTCTCAAAGAAAGAGCTGCATAAGGTCTTAAACCCAATATAGACGAGTGTGCTAAGCATTGCCTTATGGTGTATATGAAGACTCAAAATTTTCCTCGCGATTGATGAATGTTTTCACAAGCTATCATATTCATATTTCTGGCTGGCTGGTGAAGTATTTAATCAAACGAAACGAGAGATTTAAAAATCCCTAAAAGAATTTTTGTTAAGATGTCAATACCCTTCCTAGTATCAAGTGACATTTTATTGTATTTTGAATTTAGAAAATTTTTAGATATCACAAGGTGCCAAATTAGAAGAATACGTTGGAGCGATAGTAGTAGCTTATTTTTTTACACTAAACCAACGCATTGTGAGATGGCGTACCATTGTGGTACTAAAACCGAAAGTAGTCCACCTGTAAATTAGGTCTATTTTTACGACTTATAAAACTCAGATAATATTTATTCGACAGCTTGGCTCCGCAGAAGAAACTCAAAATGCACAATACCACGATAATCGAAAAAAATAAATAATAAGAATAACTTTAATTTTTAAGTGACTTTGGCAAAATCTTTTTGCATGATATTTAATTGGTTAGTTATAGCTTCTGAATTATAAACATTCATCCAAGTCTCATCTCCCAATGTGTTTTATAACGTGCATTTCGATATTGGTCTGTTTCGAACAAATTGATTGTTTTGGTGCCAATCGAAATTTGACATTTCTGAGGTCCAAAACATCTCTTAAACATCTCATCAGCAAAGCCTCTAAGTGTTAATCGACTCATTCCGAGTTTTGGTTTTGTTGGGCAAGATAGTCATCTGTACGGGTTGCTTGTTGTCCGGGTCGCTCTTCGTATTTAAGTCATTCTCGGCCTTCCTTGAACTATTTATGTCATTTCTTTCCGACAAAATGTATTCGACAAAGGCCTTCTGAAAAATTTTATGCGACTAATTTGCTCAACACAATCACACATTGTAAAAATCGTCGAAATTTCTTTTTGCATCATACAAAATTAAGCGTGACAATCATAATGTTAAAATTTGTGTGCAATAGTGCCAGCAACTTATAAAAATGTGTTTCTGACATTCAGTATAATCACATAACTTTAATTGAAAACTGGTGTTATCTTTTGCACAGAAGAATCCTCTGTCTCCCATTTATATTTGTCCTTTTAGTTCTTTTTTAAAATTATTAAAAGTGCATCAAAACTGAAAACTTTTTACACATAATGTTGTTTTTGAAAACAACGCCAAGAAAACTCATAGAGAAAGGCAACTGCTGGACCATAAAATTATGAATTTTTATATACAAATAAATATGTTGAGTAGAATCTGAGGAAGATGTGTATCCTTGTCCTTTCACTATCGTTTGTTCTTGTAGTCCTTTTCTATCTATGTATCTATGTATATTTCAACACAAATAATAACAATTTCATGATCTAACCTCTATCTTCTAATTTGTTTTTTTTTTTTTTTCATTTTGTTTATTTTTAACAACTATCTTTTTAAAACAGAATTTTTATCTGGGAGAAATAATAAAACATCAGGAATTTAAAAGCAACGATAAATGACATACAGGGATATCCGCAATACATGTGTATAATATTTAAATTTGACGAATTGGTTAATTTGATTTACTTTTTTGAGTTTATAAATATAAATTTTGAAACAGCGTCCGTTTTCAACAAAACCTAAAGAAATTCTTTGCGTAAAATAATTAGTGCATCTTTTTGCTAATTGTTACTTCTGAATATTCTACGAAAATAATTATTTATTAAACGTCCATAATAATGCGATGTAACTATTTGTGATATTTTCACCAGAATTTTTAATATACCGGGTAATAAATTCTTCGGTTTCAACACTAAAGTTAAGTAAGACACATTTAAGCTTTGATTTTGATGAAACTTTTATTTCATTATAATGCTTGGACTTTGGCATTGTGTATCAAATACAATATTATTTAAATCATCGCCTCTGAAGCAATTGCACCAATAGATCCTTTTGAGGTCGTTTTCCAAATCTTCTTCGTATATTTCGGGCAGTATCTCGGCGATAACTTGACGAATGTTGTTTTTCAAATGCTGCGCCATTTTTTGGGATTATCCACGTAAACACGGTCTTTGACGCAGTCTCACAAAAAAAGTCTAACGACATCAAATCGCATGGTTTTGGTGGCCAATTGACGTCGTCAAAATATGAAATTACGC